>DWCF01003373.1:0-19845 GCA_018230265.1 Delias oraia
TTGGCAACACAACCAATGCGCGGATTGTGGCGCGGTTGGTGATGAGCGGCGGTGTTCACTTACCATATAGCAGAACCACCTGCTCTGTTACCCGCTATACCATAAAAAATATTTCTTATAGGGTAAACTAATGACCATTTCATGCAGGAAAGTCAAATTCATGATGCATATAAGTCAAAGGAGGTAAATGATATGACTACTTTAAAAGCTGTAGTACGCTTTTGGGAAATTCATTGACATAAAGGCCTAAAAAGTCAAATATTTTTATTCAACGTAAATGTATACGTTAGCTTATTGAAGGTCAACAAACAGGTGTCAAATTCTTGGTGTTAGGATTCCTAATGAGGTAGGTTTAAGCTTAAGATCTGGTAGTGTACCAATTAGGATAGTTAGGGAACAGAATCACCGCTCGGCTAGTGGCCACAAAGCCACACAAACAATTGTTCCTTTATGAGCTAACGGGCAATGGAGCAAATGGCTCTCCTATATGGTAAGACAACACCACCGCCCATCATCAGCCGCGTCTCAATCTTTTAGTTGTATTACTAAATTTTTACACCGGTTTAGAAGTATAGTTTCAAGGACTTTCGATATCCTCACTCAACGAATCACAGTACTATAGTACCAGTACCATTTCACTCGTTTTAGCGAGACAGACGGATATTTATATACAACTCAGGCATGTTTTTATGTATATATTATGGAATAAAAAATATCTTATGTAACATACAGAATTTTATCAATAAGAAAATAAAAATAAATATTATTATACATTCCAAAGTATTGATGTTTGAATAATGTTTATATTAAGATATAAAGACATATAAAAAGAATTATTTTACAAAATGGGACTTTTATTGTGTCATAAACATTATATACATATGTATAATGTTGTCAAAATGTAACTTAACATTCAAAATGGCCTTGTCAGTACTAATATAACGATACAAAAAATATAATGTGAAAATTAAAAATTCGCGATACTTTTAGAACATAACATACCAGTCTTTTTAATTACTATATACGCAGAAAGGTTAATCATATATTGTATAGGCCAACCCAAGTGTCTTATCAAGCTCTCCTCCTTGGTAATATATCCTACCGCCCATGGATAATCGCTTTTAGTTCGTTTCCGGCTTTTTATCCCGGACTAATTTCAATTGCCTCCGATATCTTCACCCGCTCAACGATATAGTACAAGTATTTTCACCCTGCTATTGTGAGCCTGTGTTACCACTTGGGACGAGCCGGAGCGTAAAAAGCCGGCAACACAATTAATACTCCGAATTTAGCGTGGTTGTCCATGAGCGGCGGTGTTCTCTTATCTAATATATAGGAGACTCACCAGTTCTGTTGTCCCCTAAACTTTTTTTTAAATTTAGTTTTTCTTGGCTCTCCTATTATGTAACTGATTTCATTGTTAATAAATCTATCATTTTTTTTTAGAAAATACCATTTGGCACGATGGATACGAATACACAAGGTGGGGCAAGAATCGATGGATCTGCATTTATAAAAACTGTCGCGCCACCGTCCACACCAATGATAAAATAATTTTAATGATGAGTCACACGCATAGCTGCAGAAAATGATGATGATGTAGGTACGCTGATGTCTTAGAGAGGTGTCTCCCAACCTGTGTTCCACGGACCCCCGCGGAAGTGTGAAAGTGTTAAGACACTCATCCGGCAACTGTCAGGCCTTTCCAAAGATCGAATTAATTATAAATTTTTGCGGGTCGGAAATCGAACCTGATAAGCCCTAGCGTTGTGGTACCCTTATAAGACCGCTTAGCTTAACGCTTTAGCTCACGGTAAAAGGTAATAAATTATAACTTTTATTTTTTTATTATATAGCGGTTAACGGAGCAGGTGAGTCTTCTATATGCTAAGAGAACACCGCCGCCCATGACTCTCTTACGGGTGCGACAGTATTAAGATACTCGGCCGGCAACTGTCAAGCCCTCCCTGAGACCAAGTTAATTATAAATTAAATTATAATTTGTCCGTAATCCGGGATTCGAACTCGGTACCTCTTGCTTCATGGTAAACTTATAAAACGATTTAGCTACGAGGCTCTGAAAACATGTGTAGGGTACCTATTTCTGACATTATTTAATTATTAGAAATGTTTAGAATTTAATTTAATATGAATTTGAAGTAGACAGTATGTAATGAGTAGAGACCGCATTATATGCATTTGCATGTTCGCATATGCATTTGCATATGTTATTTAAGGTCTAGTTATGATGCATATTATCGGTCCATTTACAATATTTTTCACTCACCCTGCGAAATGAAACTTTCGAAATGCGACCAAGCTATTGAGGAATAATTGTGACTTTTCACTGCATTTCGGGACGCAGTCAGTAGCAGGGCGTGTCTTTTGTTTTGACAATGACGATAATAAAATGAAAGAGACAGAAGAACGTCGCGCTGGCCTACTACAAAGTCGGTCCACATATTATAAATGAACGTAGATACAATGTTAGCAATCAAAATTTAGAATAATATTTGATTGTTTACCTATTATCTCCTATAAGAAAATAATGTAACAATTGTATGCTTATTTTGAAATAAAAAAAATAATATTTACTGTTCTCTTTTTTTGGGATTCCTAAAATTTATCATTTAATTTTGCATTTACTTACAATTTTCGAGCATATTTCAAGCATTTAAGTAGCTTTTTATATCTGAGACTAATATTATATTAGAAGCATTTGTATGTACAGAAATAAAACCATTAGGAATTTTTTTTTATTAAAATTTTAAGAAAAAATTAAGACAGAATTTATAATATTAAAAGAGTTTGTAAAAACAATTTTATAACACTGAAAACTTTATTATTTTCTTACTCAATTTCAACGAGATTCGTTATATTTCATATTTACCCTTCACATGTGGGAGAGCCATGCAGAAGCCTATGCTGATGCACTAATTGTGTCGGCTCATCCGAATTGATACCACGGGCTCACAAAATACTCAGCGTGAAATAGTACATGAAACGGTCCTTCTACTAAGTGAATGAAGATATTGCAGGCCCATAAAAATGTCGCTTAAGCGCCGTAAAAAGCCGGCAACATAACCAATGCGCAGACTGTGGTGCGGTTGTTTATAGGTGGCGATGTTTTCTTATCATATAGGAGAGACACCTGCTTCGTTGTCCGCTATAGCATAAAAACTTATTAAACCACTTAAATGAATAAAACATTGCTTCATCCATATTCAAATTTATTCAATATTATTGTTGTTATTAAATTTGCTTTATTAATGTGTGTGAACTACAGGGCGCTCAATAATCACGTCATCAAGAGTGTAAACGGACGCCTTGCAGCCCGTATAGTGCTTCCGGCAGTGCCATCGCGTCTTAACAATTCCTTGTACCGTCTTATGCAATTGTACTGTGAATTCCCCGTTCCTCCATAACAAGCGACGTCTCCCATTCGTACATGTAATAATTCGAGCCTCTGAAACAAACAAAAGCCTTTAAAATCTAGCGTCAGCGCTATACACCAGTTCATAAAGTAATAAGTTTTAGTCTGTTTTTTTATTCTATAGTGGACAACGGAGAATTCTGGTGGGTCTCCCAAACGGTAAGAGAAGACCACCGCCTATGAAAACCGTACCACAATCCGCGCATTGGTTGTTTTGCCGGCTTTTTACGCCGCTTAAGCGGCACTTTTAAGGGCCACCGTTATCCTCACTCACTCTGAGAAACACAGTACAAATACCGTTTCACGCTGAGTATTCTATGAGTCCGTGGTATTACTTCGGACAAGTCGGCCCAATTAGTGCGTTAGTGTGTCTTAATACAGTGACAGTGTTAAGACACTCGCCAGGTCACTTTCAGGCCCTTACAGAGACCGAATAAATTATAATTGTCCGGACCGGGATTCGAACCCGATACCTCTCGCTTCATGACAGTTTTATAGCCATTAAGATACGCAGTTCTCAAATCTTCTATAATCTAGGCTCCCACTTTATTAATTTATTTATTTTTAACCTAGGCTCAAATATAGTTTGTATTTTACGTTTCGTATATCATACGTCTGTCGTACGTTGTACGATTTAGGTTTCAGTGTAGAGACCGAGACCGGAAAAGATGGGGAGTACATATCTTTGACAGTGACCGGATCTATCTAGGCTCACTTCGATGAGGTATCGACCGGCCTGTCAGGTGGCCCTGCCTCTCGCGATCGCTCTAGCCGAGGTTTGTGTTTCACAGGCGACGCCCTTGCGCTAGTCGCGGCAAAAACTTCTGCATTAGCCATACAAAAAAAGATAACGTTAAGTGGAAACAAGATAAAAGTCGTCATGGATATTTTATTTATAATTCATGTCTGTATAAATGTTTAATATAATATGTAGAAATAAAATCATCAAATTCAGTTAGTGAGAGAGACATTTGAGATAGTAATAAAGCAATCTTAAAAGGAAATAATGATGTGTGAAAACTGTATTTATCCTTAATCTCTAAAAATACAGTAATTTTCAAAATGTAACATTTTCCCGGTATACGAACCTAAATACCTTTCTAGTCAATTTTCTTTTTATTTTTTATAATAAGTACAAAATTTATCATTTTTTATAATTATTATGTACATTATATTTATATTTATAATTTAAAATATATTATTTTTTCAATTATATTAGATAATATTTACAGCAGTTTAAAATTGTACCATTGTTATACACGAAAAAAATGTACCATTATTTCCCCGGACGTATCCCTGGAAAGTAATGGTATATTTTTACATAAATTGTATTTACATAAATGTATATTTTGCAGATCCTGTGAAAGGTTAAACTCAATATATTATACTTATTAAGAACAAAAATCATTACTTTTTATAGCTAAAATATTATATTAATCATTTTATTTTTATTATATATTTGTCTATATATATGTATATATATAAATTAGATATCTATCATATGAATAATAAAACAGTAATAAAATGAAATTATTCAGGCATTCTTTTAAATACTCGTACAAGCATTTTAAAAGATAAAATCTTTATTAAGACAAAATAACAATAATACATTCATTAGTACAAATAATTCATTGCACTAGTCCATACAACGTTTCTCAAATCAGATCCTAATGATCCGTCTCATTTCCCCAACAAAAAATAATTACATATAGTAATAATTATTATATATTAAATTACATATATTTTTATTTACACTGATATCAAACCGTGTTCTATCTTAAAAAATAGACCACTTATGAACTTTGAACCATCATTGAAGACTCCAAAGTCACGAAGCCTACCAATCCTGTAATTTTTATTGCACACCTGTCAACGGTGCTGTTCTATGGTATTACAAGACCACGGCCCTTGGAGACGGCCCATCATTATTTGCGCTTTGGTTGTTTCTGACGTTCTACGCCCATTAAGCGGCATGTTTCTCCGATTTATGGTTAGGCGGAGCAAGTAGATCTCCTATATGGTAAAAGAACACAGCTGCCCACGGACAACCGCGTCATGATCCGCGCTTTGGTTATTACTGACGTTTTACGCTGATCAAGCGGTTTTTTTCTCCGATTTATGGTACAGCGGTGAACGGAGTAGGTGGATATATGGTAAGAGAGCACCGCCCATGAATTTGCTAATAGCAAAGAAAGATTGTGCCAACCTCAAAGCTTAAATACGCTGGTGATATGGAAAAAGTTATTTAACCTTGAGGCCGCTTATGACATCCACTGTACAATTGACGAGTTCATTGATATACCTGATTGATGGTGAGTGGTTGTGGACGTTCTTCATATGCACGATCATGTTGTCATTAGTGGTGATTGATGAGAGGCAACCGCGGTTCGTGTGGGTGGAGCATTGCCACCTGCGCACCAGAACGCCGATTTTATTTTTACTATGTTTTAAAGAGTATCTGTAGCCAGAGTAGATGATGATTGGATTCCCACGCTTTGAGTATATCATGTGGGCTGAAAAATATCAAACATAAGTATCGGTCACATAAGTATTTCAGGGGTCAGTCGTAGGACGCTGCTGGACCTACTCCTCCCCTTCGGACCTCCATGCATACCTGTCGGATACCTCCTGTATTCAGCGTAAATAGTAAAATCTTACCATAACAATAATTCCAGAGATTTTTTTTAAAGAAGAAACGAGAGGGGGTAAACGAGCAAGTGGCTCACCTAGGGTAAGCGGTCTTCCGGCCATAGACACCCGCATTTGCAGAGCCACGGCAGCGTTGCCTTTCAGGAATATATACGCCCTTTTTTTGAAGGTCTCCAAGTCGTATTGGTTTGGAAATACCACAGCTGGCAGCTGATTCCATAAAGTGGTGGTGCGCTGCACAAAATGCCTTAAAAAGGCTCAATTGTGGAAGAAATCTCTTTTAAGATGAAACCCACCCGTAGGAGCACCATGCTGAAGCATATGTTGACGCACAAATTGGGGCGGTTTCTCCGAAATGATATCACGAGCTCACAGAATACTCAGCTTGAAATGGTACTTGTTCTTTCGGTTGATGACATCGGAAGCCCTTGAATTTGTCGACTTTAAACCACTTAAGCGTGTAAAGTCGACAACACAACCAAAGCATGGATTGTGGCGCGGTTGTCTCTGGCGATGTTCTCTTACCATATAGGAGACCCACCTGCTCTTTTGTCCGCTATACCTACCATAAATAATGTAAAAAATTCTGCTTTCTTAAATGTGTTATTGTCTTGAACAGCTAGTAATTTCAAATAATATTTGAAGAAAATCACACAGTTCTTAAAAATCAATGTATTTAAATAAATCCTTATATTTAAGTACTCTTAATTTTTTATTATTATTATTATTTATTTTATTTAATAAAACAATACTTTTTACAATGTAATATGGCCGTTAATAATAAATACTTAATAAATTAAAAATACACATTGCTGATAAAAAAAATGTTTATTTATAATATTAATTTCACTACTGGGTATTAAAATTAAAAAAAACTAACGATTTTCATAAAAAGGACTGTCTTAAAATTAAAAAATATATATATATAAATTAATAAAAAAATCTCTGTAATATAGGTATTATATAAAGGGCATTAGTGAATATATTATACAATTAAATATATAGAACGAATTGTTATATGGTATAACAGTTGTGATGCCGGCTTTTATCGCCGCTGAAGATCATGTTTAAAGACCACGGATTTTATCACTCAGTGTATCACAGTACAAGTACCGTTTCAAGTACAACTACCATACACACTTACTTCTACTATGTTTCGCTGAGTGAGTGAAAACATCTGAATCCCTTAAAAATGCTGCTTAAGCGACGTAAAAAATCGGCAATTGTTCTTTTACCATATATGAGACCCACCTGTTCCGTTGTCCACATTACTATAAAAAAAACTGAGCTACGACGCTCTCAAAAAGAGGCTTCCTTCAAGCTATACTGGCCCTAACTCAATCATCAACTTCACCTGAAGGACAATTAAGGTCGTACACACCGGCACCCTTCAGGGGTCTGTGGTCAATGTGATCTTAGTGTGTCAAATTGATGAGCGAAGATTTGGGATGATTGTGTTTGCCTGTTAGACGATGACAGAGCCGGTTGTTGACCGTGTACAAGGCGGCCTTGCAGCCCGAATGCCGTTTCCTGCACGACCAGCGAATTTTAGTGACGTAATCGAAGGTCCTCTGCGAGTGTATCGTGTAATAATTGCCATCGTATGTTAGGTAGAGGTGCCCGTTGCTCTTCGTATGAATTCTCACACCTGAAAGTAGTATTAAGGTTATCTTCGCTACGTATGGAGAAGTACTGACAAAACGTATAAAAATAATCAATTATAGAAGAGAATAATAGACATAATACAGTGTGATTAATACCTGCTTCGTTTTCATAATTGATCATTTGGAACCACATCCCAATAGGATTCTAAGAACGACTTGTTTTATATTAAACAACTATATTTATTATATGCAACTGAATTACATCATCGAACATCGAGGGAGAATATAAAGATTCGTTCATCTGTAGCACCTTGAGGTTTGTCGCCCCACAATTGAGTGTTTTTAAGGCATACTGTTGCCACCATTGTGGAATCTCTGCAGAGTTAATTCCAAAGCATTACGACTTGAGTACCTTTCCCCAAAGGCCGACAATGCATCCGCGTCCGTGCAGGTGCTGGGAGTGTCTATAGACCTAGGTGAGATTGTACCAATTACTATTTAAAAATCTTGTATTTTTATAGATACACATGTTAATTTGAAAAACTTTCTGCGTGGCATTTATACGTAATAATTCATATCATCTTCAGATATAGGTTATCTTCAAATGATTTTCGCATGTTCTGTAAAAGAATACGCAAACAGTACTCCGATACCGAATAAACACATTTCAATATAAAAAGGGATTCCTTTTCTATACCGCATCATTCGAACAGCTATACTCACTCCGCCATCTTGAATATCTTTGCGCGCAAAATGTCAAAACTGATCATCGTCTTCTTCATTATCTGTGGTGAGAATTTGTAACTTATTGGTTATAAATCATACATTTATGAAATCGAATCGCTCAGAAATTTAATTTGTTATATATTATTTTATAATAATTTTTATTTTTATTTAATTAATTTAAGCTTATAATTTGTAATGACTTAGCCCATTACATGTTGCCTTCCATTTTTTGTTGCAAAAGCGAGAATCAAAATAAAAAAATCTAACTAATTGATTTTGAACGGTATAATTTTACGAGCAATTTTATCGAGTATTGTATAACGCTGGTATTCTGTGTGCCCGTGGTATTCACTTCTAAGTCCAATTTGGGCTTATATTTATTTATATATTTAATTTGTAATGCTTGACAGTTGCAACACTATCTTTGGCAATGTCCTGCCAGTCCTGCGGCGTAGAATGTGTTTCAGCTTGTGGAACCAGATACTTCAGGACCTGCTGTTTCAACTACTTGCGAAGGAAGAGGGGATCTCACTTTGAGGTAAGCTTGTACTCTGATCATTTATGAAGACTTTTAAGAACCAATTAGTCAAAGATCTGTTCTGTTTGACGGAAGAGAGACGCACTAGATATATTAATGGTGCGACAGTATTAAGACACTCGCCCGCCCACTGTCAAGCTATTCCAGAGATCTAATAAATTGTAAATTAAATTATAATTATCTGGACCGGGATTTCGAACCCGACACCTCTCTTGCTTCAAGGTAGACTTATAAAAAAACCATTTATCTACGAGGCTCTCAAATGTTCCTACTATCTTATCTTCCATGAACCGATTTGGATGAATGAGAATACATTTCTTTTAATATGAAAAATTTTAAAGGAATGTATGGTCCGTCTTATCTGGGTGTCTTCCTGTGTAGCTAAACGGATGAACCGATACTGATGCAGTCTTTATATATGTTAGCAGATATATTCGAGATGGACTTATCTATAATTCCATTACATTTTTAATGGTTTTAATTTTCATTTTGTTTGCTCACAGATTTACTCTAACCCCCGTAACAAAATCCCACATGTTTTTCAAGATCTGGATACTGGGAACCAAGAATTTGTGGAATTATTTGACAATTATGTGTAATATAAATATGTAATATTATGTAGCAATTCATAACCAGATACTGTAAATAGAATGGCTGAATACATTAAATTATAGAGATTCTCTTTTCTTTATAAAAAGGCCTCTGTTAACCTAATTCACTCAATATTACGCTGGTATTTTGCGAGCCCGTGGTATCAATCCGTTACCTGTAAATGGAAAAAATATTATCTGTACTAGTAATACTAGCAACATACCTATATCGTGCCATTACTTTTACAAATGATGCCTACGCCTACGCCTTTTATAAATTACGACGTTCTTACAATATTTTTACACAAAATATATATTTCTGTCCCAAAATTTACGTAAGATTTACAATTTTTTTTATGAAATTTGGGTTTGCAACACTATGCTGCATAAACGGTAAATTAAAATCTCGCATTAATTTTGGAACATCTTTTATAAATACTTTGAAAATGTGTATTTTCTATCACGTCAGTTGTAGGAAACTTATTAAGTTCACTTGAAATATAATCACTAATTCTGATACAGTATCCTCAATATTAACCCGCCTGCCAAGCGTGGTGATTGCGGCAACAATAAATTTGACGCTGGATCCAGATCGCTCAAGATCGCAACAGATCTTTCGGGGAGGGCTTGTGTCCAGCAGTGGACATATGATGATGAATCTCGCTGGTGCCTCGTTCTGAACCCGGTTGTGTGCTACTTGCATCTGAAAAAAAATTATTATATAGTAGATACCGGAGTTTAACATTATTTAATTTTTTTATGGTAATACGGACAGCGAAACAAGCAGGTTAAAGACCACCGCTGCCCATGGTCAACTGAGCGTCATCCGATGTCCTCATTCTCAACAAAACACATTTTTATATTTTATACTCAAATTTTAAATTATATATTTACTTATCTATCTTTATTTATCAAAGACAAACTCTATTATAGTTATGGGATGTAAAATCGCAAGCATATATTTTAATATATCAACTTTAATAATAAAAAATTAATTCATAATTTTATTGTATTTTATAACTTACAAGCTATAACACGTACGCTTTGCTTTCTTAATCATACAATATATACACTGTAATATATAGACACTGTTACAACAATAAATACACTGTTTCTGTGTTACCGCTAATAGATGTCACTATTCCTATTGATTTTTTTTTTGGAAGGGCTATTTGCTGCCGGCTGTATAGCCGTCATATAGCCATCACAGCTTCACACGGTCTTTTGGGCTGTGAATAGATCTTTAGCCGCGACTAGCGCAAGGGCATCTCCTGCGAGACACGAACCTCGGCTTGGGCCGTCGCGGAGCCATTGGCCGCCTGAACAGCCGATGAAAGCTCAGCGGTATGAGTGTGGTGACGAAGCTAGGTCCACGCTTCCGTATCCGGCGGAGGCGGTTGTCGTCGCGGTTCCTACACAGAATCCTACCATCTGAGTTTATATTATAATCCTCACGCGAGGCTATCAGCTTGTTGTTAGATATTGTGATAGGATTATCCTGATCGTGTAATACATCCCTGGGTCTCCGTTTATGTTTGATCAGGCGAGGAATGTAATTAGGGTCGAAACCACCTAAAAACTGGAGGACCGATATATGTCTCAAAAGTCCACACCGGTGAGCTTCGGACCAGCCGCTCAGGTGGCCAACGTTCCAGGGACGGCTCAAGCCAAGGTTCGTGTGTTGCGTTAATCGTGGCACAAAACAAACTCTCGGTGAGCCTACGCCTCGCCGCAAAATCCGCGAGAAGATATAAAGGCCTTATGCCAACAGAGTTAGTCATTAAACAAAAAATGTTGCTGTGAATCTCTGGGCCTCCGTGTTTGAAATAGGTTAGGAATGGCTGCTGCATAGAATTTATATTTTCCACAAAACTCCGTAGCGTATACAAAATTTCGGTGGCGGATGGTTGTGACATAGATTCGGTGGGTCTTTTGAGGGACTGAATATTTTACCGAAAAAATATTTGAAGTTAGCCTTGCAAGCGCTCGTGCACCGCCAGAAGCTGCCGGTTTTTGTATTTTTCGAGAAGTAGAAAGTGAATCCGTTTATTACGGCAATTTCTTTGCCAGACGGCTTCTTTAGAAATTGCACTGAAAAAGATATATACATTTAGTAGATATATTTTGTTATGTGGTTGTGTTCGTTTGTTTTTTTTATGCTATAGTAAACAACGTCCATGGGCAACTGCGGCACATTCCGCGCATTGGTTGCGTTACCGGCTTTTTACGCCGTTTAAGCGGAATTTTTATGGGCTTCCGATTTCCTCACCCACTCAGCGAAATAATACCTAGAAGTATCGTTTCAAGTACAAGTACCATTTCACGCTGAGTAATCTGTGAGCCCGTGGTATCATATCGGGCGAACCAGCCCAATTAGTTCGTTGGCATATGATTTGGTATGGTTTTTCCACGGTTTTTATTGTTTGTACAACTTTTTTGTTTTTTTTACAGCTACATACTTTTTACTCATGGGAGGGCCATGCTGAAGAATATGCGGAAAGACTAATTGGTTCGTCCGAAGTGATACCACGGGCTCTCTGAATACTCAGCGTGAAATAGTAGTTGTACTTGAAACGTTGCCTCTACTGTATTTCGCTAAGTGAGTGATGGTATTGGAGGCTCTTAAAAATGCCACTTAAGTGGCGTAAAAAGTTGGCAATACAACCAATGCGTGGCATGTGGCACGGTTGTCCATGGGCTGCGGTGTTCTCTTACCATATAAGTTACCTGCAAAGTTGTCCGCTATACTATAAAAAAATACGATTAAAATTTTTTAGCATACCACTTCTCCATCAAACCATATTCTTAATTGAGATCTTAGTAGATTAATAATTTAAAAGGCAAAATGTTTGTCTAGATCAGCTAATTTCTTAAATAATTATATCTAAGTATTTAACAGCGACACAAACATCTTTCCCATAGACCTTAAAGAAGTAAAAAAATAACATATTTTACACATAGACATGTAATAAAAACACTTAATTATTAATACTAAAAATTTGCATTACATTTTATCTTTCTAAACTAAAACTTAAAACTTTAATATATCAAAACAATAATTTATTATGGCCATTTACACTAACACAATCTTAGGTCATTCCCATGAAAGCACAGCATGTAAAGATCATTCATAGGTCAGTGTAAATGGGCTTTATATATTTTTTTATTAATTTATTACTTCATCTTTTATTAATAATAAAAATAAAATACATTATTTTTGCCGCCTTTTTTACATCCCTTAAAGGGTTAACAAGTGAATCTTCTGGTCTTCACTCAGTGAAACATCCCATCATTTCGGACGAGTCAATCCAATTAATGCTTCAATGTGGCTCTCCTCCGAGTGAACTGTTAACACCCTCCGAGCTACTGTGAAGCCTTTCCAAAGACCGAATTAATTATCAATTTTTTTCGCGATTCTAAATCAATACGCTTCGTGGTCGGCTTGCAAGGACAAGAGCTACGCGGTTTTCAAAAATACTTATTTTACAACTTAAGTGGTAACCACCACGGCACCTTAGTAGACCGCCCGGAAGCTCTTAGCTCTAGCTCTTAGAAGCTCTGATGTAGTTTACATATCTACATATATAACCAACATATTATAATCATAAACAAAATCTCTATCCACTCTTGTGTATGAATTCGCCGACGTTAACTAACGAGTGACAAACTGACGATCCGACAGTTTCCATGTAAACTTCATTTAAATCGGTTTGGTGGTTGAAGCGTAGAGAAAGAACACACATACATACACTCATTTTGTTAAGATTAGTATGCTGAGTGCAAAGGCTCTTGCAGCGCCTTTGAGACTCTGCGGCTCCGCCCTGGTACCACATTGCCATATGGCCCTTGGCCAGTAAATTGTGATCATCGCTGATCTTAATGATTGTGAAGGTTTCTCTGCTGGATGACATGATTGTTTCGAGTTTTAATCCTCACGCGGCATCCCGTATTCTTGTATTTACACCGCCAGACATCATGATTGACAGAACTCTGCACCAAGTAGAACAATTGTTGACCGATGATGAGCCCCGGGTTACCACGTTTCGTTCTGCAGTACGTCAGTATTTCACCTTGAAAATAAGTTTAATTATTATATTATGAGCATTTTTCAATACAGAGACTGCTGCATATTTAAAATTATAGGATAATATAGCCGAAAGTATGGTGAACTACTTACAAGAATCTAACCAACATACAAATACAAGATAACGCAATCACGCCTCTGTCCTATGGATTATGCAGAAAATGAATGCTTACGATATAGGAGACCCACCTGCTCCGTTGTCCGCTATATAATAAAAAAATAATGACGCAGCCGACAAAACAATGTTAACTCTCTTATTGACTCTAAAACACGGTGCGGGACTTTTTGTCTCTACTTAAAAGTCTATGAGTCTAATCTCTAATCTAAACTACTCTATACTCTATAACTTATACTCTATCTATGAAATATTATTTATTTAATAATTTTAAATTTTATTTGTACTTATAATGTTAAATCCTCTTAATATTTAACAAATAAATATGAAAAATGTTACAAATATACCAAAAAAAAAATACAAAGTTGACTTATTATAGCATACGCAATCCTTACAAACTATTATATTTTATTGCACAGCGGATAACAGAACAGGCGGGTCTCCTTTATGTTACGAGATGTGACCGCCCATGGACAACAGCGACACAAACCGCTTTGGTTGTTGTCTTACTACGCTTAAGCGGTATAATTTCACGGGCCGCAATACTTTAATCATTGCTGATCTAAAAGCTGACGAATCAGGAAGTAGGAATATATATTGAATTAATTTTAGTAGTAGTCGTATCGTGCCTTTTTTTAATACAGTGTATTTATTACTGTTTTATAACTTTATGGAATCAAACCTACAAAATATATAATTTTTTCTTATGAAAAATCAAGAGCTCAACGAGCAGAAGCACCCTAAGCCACTGCGGGGCCACGGATGCGTTGCTTGCTTTTTAGGCATACCTACGACCTTATATTGGAACTTCGCCAATTCGTGTTAATTGGGAAATACTTCTGCGCGATATGCTATCTTGTGATTTCTGTCAAGCTCTGACAAAGACCGAATAAATTCAAATAAATCGTTCCACAACTGAGCGTTTTTAAGGCATTTTATACCGCGCACCATCTCTCTGTGGAATCAGCTGCAAGCGGGGTTTTTCCAAACCAATACGACTTGGGGACCTTCAAGAAACAACGTACACATTCCTTAAAAGCCGGCAACGCACCCGCGGCTCTGCAAAGGCTAGGGGTGTCCATGGGCGGAGGAGCGCTTGCCCTAAGTGAGCTACCTGCTCGTTTTCCACCGTTATTATAAAAAAAGATTTCTTAGAGATTGGTAATTGAACCCAATATTCGTTACTTCACAATAGCCTACAACACCGCTCGGTACTATTAATAATTATTATGTCTCTTACAAAGGAACAATTTATATGAAAATTATGTCAAAAATATGACTAGAAAATTTCTCAAAAACATGTCGAGACCTTTGAGAGAGCCAGAGACTGTGGTAGGCTTGTAACTTGTATGACAGAATCTCCAGAAATTTTGGTGCATTCCAAGTAAAATTGAATAAATTGTTTAAATGTGTTTATATGAATCTTTACGGATATATGAAATTGTGTATTTTTCTAATTAATGTATATGTTCATTCCTGATTGCCAATATTTTATCTTCCACTGTAAAGATGGCAGCTTTACAACCAATGTTTCGTCTCACGCAAGCCCAGCGCTTTTTCAATCCGTTGTATTTGGAGGCACAATAGTTGAAACGGTATGGGCCTATTAGTATAACTGTATTCCCTCTATTTGATGTGGCAAATACTGCCTCTGAAACATAAGATCAGTACATCATTATATCATCAGTACATCTATTCCAGGCCTTTTAATCATATAAGATAAATAATGTCTGATACAAAATCTGTGGAATTAGCCACTTGCAAAGCTATTTCCAAACCAAGAGTGTACCTGTTTTAAGGCTGGCAACCGCCGCCGGTGTCCATGGGCTGCAGATTCTTATGCGAGATGGGCCTCCTGATTCCAAATAAAAATGCCAGATGCAATTTGTGTGGTATCAGCTGTACGCAGACTTGGCAACCTTCTAAAAAGGGTGTTTATAACCCTATAAGGTAAAAACCTAGCTGGTGTTAGGGGTGTCCAGGACATAAAACAACGTACTCTAGAAGAACCTTCTTCCGGTTTGCTTCTCAATAACATTTTAGCGAGATAAATAAGGGAGTTCTAAAGGATTATTTATTATGGTATAGCGTGCAACAGAGCAAGTGTGTCTCCTATATGGTAAGACACACCGCCACCGATTGCCGATCGCGCCATAGTCTACGAATTGATTGTGTTGTCGGCTTTTTTTATCGCCGCTTAAGCGGCATTCTTAAGGACCTCCGATATCACTCACTCAGCGAAACACAGCACAAGTGCCGTTTCAATTATAAGAACCGTTTCACTTTGAGTATTCTGTGAGCCCGTGGTATCTTCTTCGGTAACTTCGGATGAGCCGAGCCAATAAGAGCGTCAGCATATGCTTCAGCTTGGCTCTTCCAGATATAATTCTTAAACACTCATTATCTAACATCTGGCAAGAACCTGGTCCTGAAGCTTTGTAAACTATTTTTTCATAATTATCTATCTATTCCGTACATTGCGTATTTTTTAAGATGATTCATTTATTTGCTTTATAAATTATATAGTTAAATTATTTGTGACATCACAGTGTATGTTTTTCCTCATATAATATCAATAAATTGAGTCAGTACTAACCAAAAGCTGCGTCATTGGAGAAAATGTCGCAACGCGGGTTGTTGCCGTGTCTTCTGCACAAGCGCTTTGGAAACGCAGTAAACTTAATTATTAATAAATTATTTTTGACGTCAACAATTGTTGTCAACGTATAACGATCAACATCAAGTGATTATGAAATCTTATGATTAATAAATGATATGATTTGATTTCACTATAAAGTCCTAGACTTAGTGCAAATTATATTTCAAAAGTCTGTGTTATCTTGCATACTCTATTATTTTAAGGCATTTCAGTAACTTAACAATAATAAAAAACAAAATTGATTTTATTTAAAGGTAAAACACTTAACTATACATACATATATTTATACATACATTAAAAAGACTAAAATTAAGAAAACCTGTTTTATAACATATTTACATATGTAAGATAAATTGCTGTTATTTAAAAAAAATAATTCGTGAAAATATTTTTTTAAAATTAATCAATTAAAGCAGACAACAATTTATGCAATAGCTTAACATTCCAATGTGGGAAATAATTTAGAAATAAATTAATTACAATTGTAGCAAATATCGCACTCACCAAAATTTTACCTTACGAATTCATAATTTATATAGTTTTTATAGCATACCGGGCAACGGGTAGGCTGGTCTGTATGGCAAGAAACTATCGACGCCCATGGACAACCGCGCGACAACACGTGCTTCAGTACTACGTACTGTATCATGTCACCTTTTATAACAATCAATATGTATTTACAGTAATATATTTCTATATTATTTACAGATAACTTAGAGTTAGTAATAATGGTAACGAGAGAGAACGTGTTAAAAAAATTATAATCAAAGTATCATAATTTGAATGAATTTTTATCATTTTAAAACTTGAAAGACATGAGAGCTTCGAAACTTCGAAGTTTTAAAAAGTGTACCATGAAGCGAGAGGTATCAGGTTTGAATCCCGGTCCGTTAAATTATAATTTAATTTATAATTTATTTGGCCTCTGGAAGGGCTTGACCCTGGCTGCGCTGTCAAGTCAGCACAATTAGTGCATTAGCATACGCTTCAGCATTCATTGCTTCAGCAGCCCTCAAGAGACCGAGTTACAAATTAAATAATAATTTTCCGAACCGAGATTCAATCCCTATATCTTTCGCTTTTTGGTAGATTTATAAAAGCACTTAGCTATGAGGTCCAAAGGCCTTATCCTCAAAGTCATTATCAGTTATATACATAATCATATTCAGTTAAAGCGCAAAGGGCTGCGAACAGTATACACAATAATTCTAAGAAAGACTATTCTACGAATTGTCACAGACTAAGAAATAAATATTCCTGAACTTGTATTTACGATAAAAGTATGAAACGTTTTAAATATATAATTTATTGTGAAAATTAGTGAGATGCTGATGTATCTCCCGCCGCCCTCCCACTCCCACAACGCTACGCCTTTACATGGAAATGAGTAACCATTCACAGCTTTAATATTTTTCGTGTTTAATTTGTATCTGACAATTGTAGGAAACTTGTTGCTTCTCCTTCGGTAGGTGTGTGTGGAAACCACACGAGTACAGCAATCGGTGTCCAAATGTCACAACAGCAGCATTGCAGCCACGCCATTGATGGGTTGAGCAACGCCATCTTGTTTTACCACCACGCTGCGTGCCATAGTACGTATACCCGTGGAGCTTAAGCAACCGGGTCCCAGTTCTTGATGTTACGTATTCAACTAAAAATTATTAAATATTGATTAATTGTTCATACAAAAATCCAGTAAATGGAGGATTTTGTAAGGTAAACTAAATAAATGAACGAAATGTCTCATCATCATTTCAGCCGTAAGACGTCCAATGCTGGACATAGGCCCTCCATCTTGGACCTCCATGAATACCTGTAGGAGGCGACCTGCATCCGACGAAATGTCTAAAACTATAATATAATAAATAACAAAAAATAATGTCGTTTACCTACAATGTTATTAATTTTAAAATAATAGACTTTCTATTATTTAAAATATATATATGATATTCTCTTTTTTAAGAGGGAGGCAAGCGAGGAGGAGGCCCACCTACAATAGGCGGTCCACCGCTCATGGACACCCTCTGCCTTTGCTGAGCTGCAGGTCCGTTACGGGCCGTATAAAGAGAAGTGCCGTCTTTTATTGAAGGTTCTTTTTCATTTTTGAGTCATATTTGTTTGGAAACAGTAGTCTGTGATGCCTTAAAAACGCTCAGTTTTGGAACAGCATACATAGATAATATATTAATAATACGAACAAAATCGCAGGTAGAATTCATCAAAGCTATACATTTATAATAAAGGATAGGGGTGTCCATGGGCGGAGGACCGGAAACCGCAGCTGAGCCACCTCCTTTACCGCTGTTTCCTAACAAAGTATCAATATACTTAACGTATATATTATGTTTTAGATGATATAGAATATGGCAGGCGGGTGTCCTCTATGGTTAGAGTCGCAGTTTTTAATATTATATAACAGATAGGTTATCTTAGTATAAAAAGGCACAAATTTTTCTACTCCTTTATTATGTGATGAAAATTTTATAACATGTCTAACGACGTTTATTAAATTAATTCTATTTAAATTCTACTACAAACATTATTACGAATAAATGCCCACAACTTAATAAAAGTGAACATCCAAATGACCCATTAAAAAATAAAGTTTAATTACCTGTGTAAAACCATAAAAAAATTATTAAAATTTAAGCATTAAATTACTCAAGCAACAATATTTAAATAGATTAAAGTAATTAATAAAACATAAATATTGTTAATTACATCAAATTTATAAAACTTTGACATTAATTGTTCTTTTATCGTTTACCAAACATAAAAAATATGTCACTACACTTATATACATATAGCGAAGAGCAAAAGTTGTCTTAACTTATTTTTAGGATGCAACACGAGCTGCGGCGCAGTTGCGTTGCAGTTCTTAAAACACTAATTGTAACACTATAATTTAAGACTATTCACTGTGAATTTATAGTCGTTTCAAAGCATCATTAGCCTATCAAGACCACTGCTGGACTGTTACTGTTACGATCTTAAGCGATCTGGGTCCAGCGGTTGCCCGCGACCTTCGTGAGATCGTCTTTCCATCACGTGGCGAGACGTCCTACTCTGCGTTTTCCGGTACTACTACATATACACACTATTAAATACATATATGTAGATAATACATATGCATTGTGCATATTTACTACATTCGCACTTGCTGCGACTCGTACGTACTTGTCATTGCTGCGTACCTCTATAAGAGAGAAGCGAACAGAGAAGCTATAAAAGAGAAGCATGTACCAGCATTACCGAAAAACTCGGCTTAGTGAGAAACCTCTGTAAGCGAGGATGAGATTGTGCTCCCTACACCTCTCGCTTATCCAGGTTTGACTGTATTCAGAGTATAGCAATAAAAAAGCTCCATTCATTACCGGAGCAGAATAGTACCACTCCCAGTCTTCCTAATGGGATGTCGTAAGAGGCGACTAAAGGACACTTCACCGG
>DWCF01003374.1:0-19840 GCA_018230265.1 Delias oraia
AAGGGCGCTGCTGCCCACCCTCCGGTGAAGTGTCCTTTAGTCGCCTCTTATGACATCCCATTAGGAAGACTGGGAGTGGTACTATTCTGATCCGGTGACCACACGGATAACCTATTACAATATCTAACAATATACTGATAGCCTCCCGAGAGGATAATAACATAAACTCCGATGGTAAGGGCGGATTCTATCGAAGGTAGGGTCGGAGGGATGGATTCTATACAGGGACCGCGAAAACAACCGCCTTCGCAGGATACGGAGCGAGGTCCTAGCTACTTCACCAGACGTACCCCGGTGAGCTCCGCGACGGCCCAAGACGAGGTTGCTGTCTCGCATGAGACACCCTTGCGCTAGTAGCGGGTTATAATCACACTCACAGCAAAACTAAGGCTCGCCCCAAAAGACCGTGATAAGCTGTGAAGACTGTACGTCCGGCAGCAGATAGCCCTATCAAAAAAAAATCTAGAAATCAGAGTAGCTAGAGCCGCTAGATGTTAAATACCTCAGGAAAGTCGTTACTGTATATTACGAACAAACATAGATGGAAGAACTTGTGAAGTTTTCTTTCAATGATGAATTACCATCAAGAAAACAATCATCATGATGACAGCTATGCTACTGTCATACCCATCAGAAACACTTTTGAGGCCCCCACACCGTTATTTATATAAAAAAGTATTCCACAAGAGAGTTTGTAAAGGCCATTTGGAGACACATACCAGCAGCCACTCTGTGAAATTAGCTGCCTACTTAGGTATTTCCAAACCAATACGACTTAAGGTTTGGCAAGGGATTATGGCACGGCATGGCCATGCCTAAGAACGCTTCATCAATTCCTTCTGCCCGATACACTTCTTAGTTTTTTTGATTTATAGCCGACAACGGAGCAGGTGGGTCTCCTATATGGTAAGAGAACCCCGCCGGCCATGAATAACCGCCCCACGCTCCGCGCATTGGCTGTATTGCTAGTTTTTTACGCCGCTTAAGCGGCACTTTTCAGGGACTCCGATATCCGCACTCACTCTGCGAAACACAGTACAAGTACCGTTTCATGCGAGTGTATATCATATTCTGTGAATGCGTCTTTTAATGACGTGCCATGAAAATCCCTTTCGATGCCGTGGCATAATTTTAAAGCGTAGCAATTTATGCCGTATTTTTGTATCGATACGTTTGAATATCCATTAGTAAAAATCTAAATCCCTTGCCATGCCGTCCCGGACTGCCTCCATTAGGAATATTAAATAACACACGTACCTTTACTTTAAAAACCGGCCACGCATCCGCGACCCTACTGGAACTACGGGTGGTGAATAAATCCTTGGTGAGCCTCGTTTGCCTCCCGATGAAAAAAATGTACACATCATAATAAAATAGGGTTTACAATAACAACCCACTCATATCGATGCTTAGCACGGTCACGCGCCGACCATTAGTGGAGTAATTTAATGAGTGCGCCCCTAATGCCTTTTATTTGATAATGTAACTTAAACTAAAGAGCTCTTATGTTACTTTTACCTTTGATGATTCCTATTTATTATATCGAATATAAATTTTGTATCATTTAAGAGTATAATTTCTCTTAAATAATATACGTTTAAATAAATTCTTAAAGGTTTTAATAATTAATGCTATATTGTTGTTAATTACTTCAGTGCGGTAATATTGAGCTAAGTTGAAAAGTAAGATTAAATTTCACAGTAAAATTTAATAGATTTAAAACCACGTGATTCAGGTATTCAATATTTTAAGGCTATTAGATATAGCCTCCGTAGCGTAGTTAAGCGCGTTTGACAATTGACACATTGAGCTAGGTTTGATTTCAAAAGTAAATCAGAGAATTTAAAAAAATCGAAATATCTATGGTTTTGTTAAGGTTTATGTTAGGTAAAAATCACATGCAAAATTATAGAATATATTTCTAAATTTCTAAATAATTTTGCAATGTCGCCTGTTAATATATTTTAACTGTCTTTTATTCAAAGGCTCTCTAAAAATAAATATAAGTTTAGGCTATATATAATGATCGTAATAATATGATCTATAAACTTTCTTGTTATATGAAACCTTTTTTGTTAATTGTGAAACCTTTATTATGATGAATTGATAACAATATGTGTTCCGTTTCCAAAATTACCCCATTATTAAGCATCACAAATTATCGAGTGGTGCCGCGTGCCTCACCCATGTTTAGAAGAGGGTCCTCCTAACACTACCTCTTGATATTATACAATGGTGCTATGGGAAAATCTTCATTTATAGAGTAATATTGTTAACTAAACCGTATTTTAATATAATAATGGTAAAGAAAATACTTCGCAATCGTGTACAAAATAGAATATCTCTGCAAGGTAATCTAATAAGAAAACAAAATCCGCACAAACCCAGAAAGCTATGTCATTACCGACCCCTAGGATACACCAAAACAATATTAGCAGATAGTCGAAAATATCAACAAAGCCAGACACGTTTGCCCATTTATTTTCCATTTCACGTATAGCAACATGGAATGCGTAAAACGAAAAAGGGAGCTGTCACAAAATGGTGTTATTATCTGTGCTAATAAAAATTCAGCGCGCGAAAATCCCTCGACCGCGATTGGTTGACCGTCCCAAGAGAACGCGTGCCATTGGTTGGCCTCTGTTTATTCCATTTTCAAATTAACTTTCACCGTCGACGCTCGGTTGGCTTGATATTTATTCGATTCTCATTTTATTCGATGCTCACAAAGTGTAGAAATGATATTGGTTTATACATTTGTATAGGAATATTAATCTTATCAAATTGAATATGATATTGGAATCACGGTCAAGATATTTTACTGACGAATAGTTTTCTATATTAGAAATTAGAATTGATTCCTTTATCATACAATAATATAAGGACTTCTTTCAGATATTTTATTAAATCAATGCAAATATATTCAAATTTTTACAAACACATTTATATAGTCATCAATATACACTTACATACTTACATGAATGATTTTTCATCACCAAATCATTATTTAGGTAATAAATATAGATAATGTTTGATATTCTAGGCTAAAAATATAAACATCTGAAAAAAATTATACAAAAACACAAATAAATACACATAGTAAATAAATAAGTTCAACAAAATCGAGGATTTTTTGTTTCCGAAAGAGAATCGCGATAATGAAACTAGTTTATTACAACGCTTCGAATCTTGGTTTGGATTTGTACATAATATGATACCTACCTATTTTACTTTTTTTATATATTGTCGACGGAAAACAGTTCATTGTTATATAAAAACATGTAGATAACAAAAGGATTTTAATTATAAAACATATATAGTTGTATTACGTATTCATGTCATTAAAAAATATATAAAATTTACATATATAACATGACGAAATAATTACATTTGTGGTTTTTATTGTAATGGTAGTAATATTTTCGCAAATTGTATCTATATCAAATTAATTCTTGTACTATCACTCAGTAGCTATATATGAACTAGCATTGTTCTATAAAATAACACCTGATTTCCCTCAAAGCCTTTCACATTACCAGCCAAATTGGAACCCGCGTCGTAATTTCGACTCAGGGCTTAGGGCGAAATTGCGTTGGGGTAATTTGTGCCCAGAAACTGGCAACACGGTTGTTAAACGCGTTTTTTACGAGCGGTGATTCTTTTTTGTCTATACCTTTTCATGATTGTCTGTAGGTATATGGGTATACGATATTACTTAGATTTGAATCATATATTTATATATTTGGCATTACACCTTACAATACCTTATATAACATGAATACTATGGTTGAAATTGTCTGTTTATTCTATTTTTATTCTATAGCTTGCATGGCAGCAGGTTGATCTCTTCAATGGTAATAGATCACTGCCGTCCGTGGACAACCACAATCCGCGCTTTGGTTGCACAATATAATTGTAAGGGGCAGTTTTTCGCTGGTATTCTGAGAGGTTGTGGTATCACTTCGGATGAGCCGGCCCTATTACTGCGTCGGCATGGCTCTTCTTCGATTAAATTATGTTTATGATTAAAAAAATATTATTTTCTCTGTAAGTTTATAAGAAAATATATTTTTTTACCAAGTAGGTATTAACTATTAAGCTGAATTTTTCACCGGTTCTTATGAAGATAAGTGGAAATTTCTATTTATAAACAAGGATAACTTGGCATGCTTACCCGCTGTGTGAAATTCTTACTTTAAATAAAAATAAAATTATAGGATTTACTCTTGCCTGTATTTTACAACCATATAGCTTAGATTACCTTCTTAATCTTATTTCCTTAAAAATCAAACCCACAATCACAATCTTCACGCTACATATGTTGACATCTTTAATACTTAATTTTTATTTGTTGCATTTACACTTTCTAACTATAGCAATTTGATTAAAAGAGTTAATATTTTATATCACAAACCAATATAAACCTATTCAAATATTATTTTAAGTTCAAAAGTTAAACAAAACATAAAACCGAACAGAACTCTTCAACACTAAAGCGTGAATATTGCCAATATTTTATCATTGCCCGTATTAATTCTATACTCTGTGGCAAGCTTCCTTCGCCCGAGGCTGAAAGGCGCGGGACGCGGCTAATTACTTCCCGCCTTTCCGATTCCCGCGCACAAGCGTTTCCGAACGAACGAGTTATTCCAATTTCAAAAATTGTGACTTAAATTCAATAACAATAGAATGCAGTGGCTGTATGGCAAGTTTCCTTCGCCTGGAGCTGCCAAAGCGAGAACTGTCAACTGTCACGGCTAATTATTTCCCGCTTTTTTCGTTTGCATTGGATTTATGGTTAACCTTTTCAATATTTAAATAAAATAAGCATGTTGGAACATTATAAATTCATTATTTTTAACAATTTGAACACGTAAAGTCTACATTTTATGGCTGCCTTTTACTATCTTATATATAAATGTTCATTTTATTAATCATTTTCTTTGTGATAGATACTACACATAATAATTTAAGCAGTAAGTTTTAAATGGTAAAAAACCAGAAAGATAAGCCAATCTCTAGTGAAATTAATTTAATCTAAAAAAGAAATTCTTAATTTCAGGTAAATATTTACCCCATAGTTATGTGTTACGTTACACCTAAATAATATTATGGAGTTTTTATATTAATTTATAAGTCGAGAAATGTAATCATTATCGACAGTACGAGTTATCAACAAACAGAAAAATAATGAACAATATGATTAATATAAAAACTCAAACTAGATCAAATTTTCACCAGTGGGAGAATCATGCTGAAGCATATGCTGACGACCTAATTGGGCCAGCTCGTCCGAAGTGATAGAATGTGCTCACAGAAAATTGAGTGTGAACCGGTACTTGTGCTGTATTTCGCAGAGTGTGTGAGAATATCGGAGGTCCTAAAAAGTACCGCTTAAGCTGCGTAAAAACCCGGCAACACAACCAATGCGCGGATTGTAGCGCATATAGGAGGATAAAAAAATTAGGAATTAGTAAATAATTAACTAAAATTAAAAAGAATTCGTCGTATAAGCTTTAAGTCACAATCACAAAACATGGTATTGCACAGTTAGGAGATTTATATATTTTACTCACTATTATAATAATAATAATAAAATCTAAATCCGTTCATACTATTCCTAAACTGTCGAATGAGAGTAAATAAAAGGTGTAAGGTACTTTGTGACTTGTGGGCATATATAAAGGTACCTACAGTTGTATATAAAGAGTCATGTAAAACATTTCGATAAGAAAGTTTAGCAATAACTCAGAGATGGCGCAAACCTCTCGCAGTTAATTAGGGGACGGCTCGTGACGCAACTTTATTTCAAAGCTTTCATTTAAGAGATATACTCGGAGCCAAGGGTTTTGATACTTGGCAAAATAAATCTCTATCAAACTAACGATTTTGGAAACCTATATTACCGCTTAATAGAATGATCAAAACATATACGGTGTTCCGTGGTTGATTTACAACTTATATGTACTAAAAAGAAGTTCATCATCATCATTTCAGCCGTAAGACGACCACTGCTGGACATAGGCCTTCCCCTTGGACTGCCATGAATACCTGTCGGAGGCGACCTGCATCCAGCATCTTCCGGCGACCTTTATAAGATCGTCTGTCCATCTTGTGGGTGGACAACCCAAAAAGACGTTTTATGTTAAAAAAAATAATATATTGTTTATCAAATTAAACTTCACACGGACGGATTTACTTTTTAAAGATGATGCTGTCTAAATATTGTCGGGTTCTTTGAAAACAACGAAATTTGATAGTACATTTGCATGTAACAAATTGCTGGTTAGCAGAAAATACGTTCTCCAATTACTGCAAAACTTAATTTTGTTTATTTCAATGGCAACAAATAAAAAATTTGTAGTAAAAACAACAAAAAAGTTGTTATTTCATGACATTGAGTGCTTTTTAGCAAGAACAGAAATTATATATAACATTATCTTACAGAATTGCAAGTTCAAAATGTAAATATTTGTGGGATTATATATTTTTTCTAGTGTTGCCCAAATGCAAGATCAAGACTGACCTGTAAGACTTGAGCTTGAACATGACTAAACCTGCAAGACTCTTGGGTCTTGCAGCTATTTTTTTTGGCAGTGATTTTTGCAATTTCTTATTAAATCTTTAGGCATATTTTATAAATCTGGTTGGTCTTTACTATGGCTCTGCTAATTCAAGCTTAAAATGTTCCTATTCTGATAGGTTTTTCGAAGATCTGAAGTAAACTTTAATAAATATAAATGGTCTAATAGGTAATTTCAAGACTTGCAAGATTTTCAAATACACCTACCAAAATATAAGTATTAATCCACCAAGTCGCATTATAATATAGGAGTTTATTCATGCTCTTAAGAAGAATATCTCAAAGGTGTAGCTAAGTTACAATATGAATGTACAATCGCTTACATAATTTTAATGTTTCAGATCAGTTTTGATTTTTTTAAATTATAACCTTATTTCCTATACAATTGACAAAATACACTTCTTCAATGCTAATTTTGACTAATTTCAATAATATTTTACCTTTAATAATAATTTAATGAAAGCACCTCAATTTTTGTCGAAATAGACAAAATAAATTTGGGTAAATCCAAACCTTTTGAAAATATTATTAAGTTATTATTATTGCTTTAATAATATTATCCTCAGGAACAATTAAATCTAAATTTGTGCAGCTTTGTATAAAAAATTGTATTTTTGAGATATAAATTATTATCACCAGTTCTGCTTGAATCGTTTGACATATATGAATTATTAAGTGTAATATAAACAACGATTTAAATAGGATTTTTTTTTATTTATTCAATTCAGTAAAACCGTGAAACACAGACTCTTAGCCCTCTAAAGAAAAATCTCAGTATTACAATATGCAACTATAAATAATAATAATATTTTCGTATATAGTCCAATTTAAAAGATTAAAATGTATTTTAAATTCATGGAGGTTTAAAACTAAATAAAATGGCTCAAACGTAACGCTTCCGTTCACGAGCGTACAGTATGTTCGCTAAGATGCTTGTCTCCCGCAAATTTGTCCGTCGCTTCTTAACGTTTAAATCTTGTATCATGCCTCCACCCCTCTTGGATTAGTGAGGATAAAGAACCTTATTTAAATATAGCCTGGCTTATTTTAAGTAGATTTTTTTAAGTAAAACGAACGAAGAAATATTAACTATAATATTATAAAGGTGAGAGGTTTGTACTTCTGTTGGTAATGAACTGAAAAACTATTAAGATTCTTTTGCTGATATATCTTTTGTTTTATTCGTCTATGAATTCTGAGTGAATGAAGCTAGTAATACAACGGAGCAGGTGGGTCTCCTATATAGTAAGAAAACACCGCCGGCCATGAACAACCGCACCACAGTCCGCGTATTGGTTGTGTTGCTGGATTTATACGCCGCTTAAGCGACACTTTAAGGGCGTCAGATATCCTCACACACTCTGCGAAACACAGTACAAGTACCGTTTCTCGGTGAGTTTTCTGTGAGGAACTATTTTCACTTCCAAATTATTTAACATTAATGAAGTATTTATAGTCCCCGTGAGAGAACCAGGATAACGTACTTATTGGGCCGGTTCGTCCAGACTTTACACGGGCTCAGAAATAACAGCGCGGAATAGTCCTCAATAGTGTTTCGCAGATTGAGAGAGGCTACGAGAATATATAGGAGACCCACCTGCTCCGTTGTCCGCTATAGAAAAAAAAAATTAATTAGTTTTCGCAGCGTAAACCGCCAGCAGCACATCAGAGCGCGGAATACGAAATGGTTGTCAATGAGTGACGAAGATTTCTTACCATCAGTCTTGTATTCGCTACATACAAAACCTACAAGACAGAAAATGTTAACTGATGAATCTTTAAAGTTATTATATAATTACGAATAGTTTTGACTAACTACTAAGATATTAATTTCCATATCTTAACTATTTGATAGACTTTAGAACTTGTTCATATTTTGTAAGTGTTCTTATATTAATTGAAGAATATTATAATCATAATAAGAAAACAAAAAGGTCGCCGGAAGACGCTGGAAGCAGGTCGCCTCCGACAGGTATTCATGGAGGTCCAAGGGGAAGGTCTTTGTCCAGCAGTGGACGTCTTACGGCTTAAATGATGATAATGATGAATAATAAAATACAGTAAGAGATGAACAGAGCACATCCAGCATGGAGCGGATAAATTTATGAAAACGATCACAAAATGATAGCCTACGAATAGAAACAGAAAAAGGGAGGGAGAGGCTGTTTAGACATTGAAAAAACGAAGTAAAAGCGACTAATGTTTTATCGTTTTCCAGGGAAAGAGAAGAGTGGAGTAGGAGAAATAAAGGCCTTTAATATTTTTTTTTAATTTATAGATTATCTAAGTTTACCCACATTTAATATTTAGAGGTGATTAAAACATCTAATCTTATCCATAGTTTAGCTAACGTTTCATTCAAAACTCAGCAGAACCCGCGTCAAGAAAATCTTAACAAGTAAATTTTAAGTAATTATAAGGATCAAGTCGTTAATTACCATTAAACCCATGTAGCGTCAGCCCCTTGAGATGTTATCGCCAATCTAAAGATAAACAACTTACTTATTTTCTTGTGTATTTTTAACCTGAATACGAGAAAATCAATTTGAAATGGTGACATAACGAACTAAGATTAACGATTAACTTTTTATGGTATAGGGGACAATGGAGAAGGTGGGTCTCCTATATCGTAAGAGAACACCGCAGGCCATGGACAACCGCGTCACAATCTGTGCAGTAGTTATTTTGTGACTTCTGTAACTAGTGGTCACAATTCTGACAGTGTCAGTATGCTGATATGTATATAAATAACGACAGATAATCAAACAAGAATATATGGCTAAATTCTAAAAGATTTACAACTTAGGTATAACTTAAAATCACAATGTATAATAACGAATAGTGCTTTTATATTTAGGTTTGTCACAGATAAAGTTCTAACCACAGATTATAATATTGTCACAAGGCAGCCCACAGCAAATTGTCACAAATGATAGATTTACAAACCTTTCTGATTTCAAATCACACTGTTCGATACCGCGGGGAATATGAATCTCCTGGATAACTTTTAATATGAAAAATGCCATTATCATAACAAAACAAATTTAAGTTTTCATTTTAAAACAGTCATGTTTAAATCTCAATCTTATTGCATCGCATTACGACTGAGGGTGAAATATGTTTTTAAATCATATGCATTGAATATCTGTACCACAACCACGATTGGATCAACCAATAACTGCTATAGAAAATAAATACATTCTTATTACGTTGAATTACGGATCCGTTTCGTTCAATTTTACTACTTCGAAGAGAAAACTGAAGTAATAATATCTTTCACCCAACTTGACATACCACTGAGAAATTGTTTAACATTCGAAGCGAACCATTTTTTCAATAAATATTAATGAGTTTCAGTCTATTGGATTTTCTTTTCCCGCGCTTTTTGATTAATAAAGTTTCGTTTCCAGTTGTGTGATTTATGTAAATATTGTCTATTATGTTTGGTTTCAATTAATATTTTCGCTTTTTAATATGGATGTGCTTTTAGACTGTCATCGTTACAATTTACATGTTTAAAAATGGAGTTTTGATTGAACATTTTAATGGATGACATTTTATATGAAAATCGCATACGCATTATACGCATCAATTACTATAACGCACATGGAATAACCTCTGCGTAAAAACATATTATTACATTTTTTTTTTATTTATAAATATGTCGAATTATTTTTCAAACTTTTATTATTATAAAAAATATAATTATTATAAAAATATAGATGGTAATATTGTTCATAAATCTTCTATTCACCTTGCTGAACCCAAAAGAAGACGCCCCAAAAAGCGGACTTCAATCAAAACGGAGCGTTCTATTTTTTTTTACTCGAATGACAAAGACCGAGCCGTCAAATGCCATTGCTTAAATGAGAACGCAGTCATTCGCGAGTCTGGTGAAACGGAAAAATCATCGAGTGAGAAAAAAAAGTAAATGTCATCGGCTTTTGCCGCGAAAATACAGTTCAATTTTACTGACTGTCGAATACTCTGGAACGTAGTAAAATTGGATTTTTTTTACATCGGATAGCAGAAATAAAATATTGTGATGATGATAGCGTTCATTTTGAAAAGTATGTCGAATGCTGTTAAAATGGAAAATATATATGCAATGATAGTTTTACTATTATCGTATACGTTTCATTTTTAATTAAAATATTTTAAATTAAATATAATATTAAACCATAAATACAAGAGGACACTTCTGTTAATTGTACAAAACAAACATTCCGAATACACTCACTAGAACTAACGCTAACATGGCAACACTCAATTAATTAATCTTAAAGCGTATTCAAACGCAACTCAAAAAGCAATCAATCAGACACATGCTAAACTCCTTTGCAATCAGAGCCCTCGTTATTTCAACCGGGCAACACTAAATTACCAAATAACATGTTGACGACAAAACGTTTTTCAATCTTCTAACAATATTCCCCCAAAAAGAGGTCTCTTTTGTGAGCTGGCCCCCAAATGCCAATCTGAGGAGATTGCTTTTTTTCTTTTGTTAGTTCTGAATGCGTATGTAGCTACGCAAGCTTTGTAGGTGATTAAATATGGCGCATACGTCAAAATGCGCGCCAAATCCGCCGTAGCGCGGTTACCACAGAGTATAAATTGAAATGTCATTCGCGGTTCTATTTGGAAGCGTTCGAGAAATGAGGATTGTTTAATGGTTTCTTCGTTCTGAATTGTCCGGTGATTAATTTCTATGAATAGAATGATTTCTGGTTTATCGGTTAATCCTTTATTAGTTATTCGTTAGATTTGTTTCTTTTTTTAGTTAAATAAGTAAAAAATTATTGAATTAATCAAAATCACAAGAGAAAAACAATAGAACCTTACACTGCATTACTTTGATGTACTTAATAAAATTTATTTATGAGTGGATCATTTCATATACAGATTAAAAACCATTACACGTGCATTGAAAATATTTCTGTATTCACAAAAAATACAGAATTTCATGGATAGCCAAATGCCTTATGGACTGAAATCAGAAATGAAAAGAATAATTAACGCCCAATATTTAAAAATACCAAAAAGAAACGAAATAGGGGGCGCTTCGTGTTTCAACGGTCATTCATTTCAATTTGAAACTCGAATTTCGAATTGAGATTGCAAATGGACTGCGTTCTTCTTTGTAGCGTTCCAATTTTGCTGATTGACGCTCTGGAGTTCGATTTTCAAACGGCTCAAAGACTTGCAGTTTGGTTGCGTTCCGTTACAAGGAAACTACAAATGGGCCGTGAAAGCTGTCACAGAATTGCAACTTGTATTACATTTTAAGGACGTGTTTACATTTGATAAAATTCTATTATTTATCGTACTTATTTTGGGATCGGTTTACAAGTTTCAAGTTAAAATATTGTAAATAGGCTAGATTAAATAAAATTAATAAATGCATTGTGTAGCCTTCATGAGCCTTCACTTTCGTATTGATTTATATTTTTCTTTATTTTGCCCAAAAATCTTCTTATAAATCCAAAACAATACAATTTAACCTTATATATAAACCTTTTAAAGCGATGAAGATTTTATTTTTTCGTTTCAAACTATTCTACGAAGTTCGTAGCGAGTTTGTTGCGACGTGCCAAAAAAAATCAACTTGTTTTAAAATCGCGTTTAGTTAAATTATCTTTTGAAACACAATATTCAATATTTCTCTAAACTACCATAAAAATATACCTATAGGAAATTTAACGTATACCTTTGACAGTAAAATTGCAACTTATTTTTTATCTGACGTCACAGAGCTGAAGAGCTAAAATTATACAAAATTTATAATATTAATTTTCTCTCTTTTACTTACATGAGATATTGTCCTGACATACAATACTGTTATTACTGTATTGTACTTTATATGCCTGATTTGATAGGACAATGGAGCAGGTGGGTCTCCTATATGGTGATAACAACGCCGCCCATGGACAGCCGCGCCACAGTCCATCCATTAGTTGTGTTGCCGGCTTTTACGCCGCTTAAGCGGAATTTTTAAGCCTCTGATATCCTCACTCACTCGGCAAAACACAATACAAGTACAATTTCATGTTGAGTATTCTGTGAGCCCCAGGTATCACATCGGACGAGCTGGCCCAAATAGTGTGTCAGTATGTGCTTCATTCAGCATGGCTCTCCCACGGGAAAAATGAATGAATGGTTCTAATGAATGAGTACTACACTTTACAGGTGAATGAGATTAGTCCTTCGATTGAAGAACGAGATTTCAGTTCGTGTGTCAGCTTATCTGGATTTAGTTAGTGCTAGTGGCTTTAGTCTGTGTATTCATTAATGACATTATTAATGACGCTACTTATACCTTTAACGTAATATCTACGCTACTTCCAGTTTGGATTATTTTTAATTTATGCAACGTCGTTCCTATGATTTTTATCACTTCATTACAGTAAGTTTTAGTTTTTCTCCCATTCAAAATAACATAAGAATATTTGAATAATGCTGAAGATATTTTCATTAATTTTAAATTAGATTAGGACTTCAAATCAGTCCAGTTGTTTTTTAGGTTTTACGAATTTGTGTTTTAGCCTTTTTTGCCTATTTACATTTCTTCAAAACTTAAATTTAAATATTTTACTTAATTTGTATTGAGAATTTTGTAAATTATATGTCACTGAATTATAAAATTAATTGAATTGCGATGGCGTTGAAACTTTGCCAGTTATTTTTGGGCTACGCAGCCACGGATAAAAGTATTCATATGCACAGACTTGTTAAATATATAATATTTTTGAATAGATTGAAATATAATTTAAAAGTGAATTCTTAAGAGAAGGAAAATATACATACGTACATATATAGATTTCCATTGAAGCCCTTACGTATGTCACTTTTTCCAATCAACGCGCCAGTAAGAGCCGTCAAAGATGTGACCTAGATCTAGATGAGAACCTATATTCAAGATAAAAATTTTGAATGCAGGTATTTATTTTGAGCATCGCGTTCTATAGTGATAAAACAAGGTAATTCTTCTAGTTTAAAAATAGACAGAGAAAGACAATCTTAAAGAGGATTTCGTCTATATTTAAATAATTTATTTAAAATATAATATTTAATTAGGAAAAAAAACAATTTATAAATGACAAGGATTTTATTTTAAAGTGATTAACATAGTTGTGGTAAAAAAATTATCACAGTGAATAGAAAATGTATCGAAAAATTATACTTTCTTACAACTTTCTTCTTCTATTAAATATCCTATTACAATTATAAAATAAATCTAACATTTTAACTATATACATATATGGTAAGCGAACAACGCCGCACATTGAGAACCGCACCATAGTACGCGCATTGGTTGTGTTGCCGGCTTTTTACGCCACATAAGCAGCATTCTTAAGGGCCTCATATATCCTCATTCACTCGGCGAAAACAGTACAAGTACCGTTTCACGTTGAGTATTCTGTGAGCCCGTGGTATCACTTCGGACGAGCCGGCGCAATTAGTGCGTCCACACATGATTCATCGTGACACTCCCACGGGTGGAAAGGATATATAAAATATAGTGCTACTAAAAGCAATTACAATATAATAAAAGATGTTTCAAATCCAAATGAAAAAGGTGAGAAAGATCGAATTTACGATTCATTATACGTAATCCTGAACTGAGGGAACAAATTCGCATTTTTATTTAAAGAAAAACGAACCTTATTACATTAAGAAAGGGTATAGATTGTTTTAACCCATCTGCACTGTAAGCTAACTGGAATGAGATTAAACCTAAGGCATAAAAGAAATACTTTGAATTAAAAAAGAAAGTAAATTTGCTAGCATAGATAATAAATAATATATTAGTTATATCGTTTAGAAATTATTAATTACTACAATCTACTTTTCTACATTAGATATTTCTACACAGAGAGCGTTGTAGCTAAGTAGTTCAATATGTATGCCATGAAGCGATAGATATCTGGTTCGAACCCCGGTTCGGATAATTATATAATTATAATTTAATTTATTCATTTTCTGGAAAAGCTTGTCAGTAGCCGGGCGAGTGTCTTAATACTGGCGCACCCGTGGCAGAGCCATGCTGAAGCATATGCTGACGCACCATTTGGGCCTGCTCGTCCGAAGTAATACCACGGGCTCACAGAATACCCAGCGTCAAACGGTAATCTTGTACTATGTGTCGCAGAGTGTGTGAGGATATCGGAGGGCCTTAAAAGTTCCGCTTAAGCGGACTGCCGCGGATTTTGTCGTGGTTTGGTCGTTGGTTGGAAAATATTCCATACAGGTAGCTCACTGTGGTCTGTCACGGAATTTTAATCATGAAAAATAATAATTTTAAAACTCACACAAACATTCTTCCAGGATATCCTAGCTCTCGGTCACTTTTCTCGTAATTTTTACACCTTGGGTTTCATTATTGGCGTATAGGTCTTTATTTTTTTAAAAATACAGCTTACAGCACTCCTCGAGAAATAAAATATCCAACATTGAAATAATTATTAATATTGTACCGACGGTTCCTGAAATTATTGATTCAAGTTTAAAGTTCAAACAAAGAAACTCTTCAGCTGACAACTTTATAATATTAGTATGGATAATACAAAAAATCGTCAGTTTCATTCAAACGTGGATTTTTAACGGTTTATAATAATTGAAAACATAAATTTCTAAAAATAATAATTCACATAAAACTATCACCCTGCAAGCTATAAAGCCTTAATCAATATTAAAGATGGTTTGCCGAGTACTTAATAAACTTTAGTAATTGCGAGGGTGGCACCTAATTCATTTTATAGGAATCAGTTCTCGTGACAATTACATTTTAGTTATAATTACTTGGGCGGGGCATTATAATGTCAAAAAACCGCAATAACTTATAATTTGTAATGTAATAAAACATTTTATTTTGGACAGTAAAAAAGTGAAATCGTAAAACTCTGTATTTTTATAGTTACTAGAAGTTAATAAGACATTTTTTGATTAATAAACAGTGCTTAGTTTCAATTTATATTTCATCATCATCATCATTTCAGCCGTAGGACGTCCACTGCTAGACATAGGCTTCTCCTTCGGACCTCCTCGCAGAAGAAAAAAATATTCATATACAATCAAAAATAAATTAAATCTTATTAAAAGAAGGAAATATGCTCAATCAGGTTCCCATCTTCAGAAAATAATTTGCAAACTCATCTATTTAATTTATTGATTTTAAATCTTTATACGCAACTGAATTATTTTAACATAACGAAACCACAGACTATACAATCTATAATCTGAGATTATCTTCTTCTTATTATTTTGTGGCCTCTGTGACTAGTGATCAAAATTCTGCCACTGTCAGTATGATGATATAATTAATTACGTTAGAGAATCAAACAAGAATATATAGGAAAATTCTAAGAGGGATATAACTATGAACCAATATTTTATCCAAAACGAACATATTGAGAACAGATTATACTATAAAAGTATGAACAAATATCATAGATTATGAATTATCTGTGCAAGTGAACTATGAATTATCCGAGATTATCTGTGCAAGTGATAGGAACTTTGCTTAAGTAACAATTACCATAGACTAGCACTGAAACATAACAAAGTGATGTTAGTGAATGTATCGACCATGAACAAATCATAATTACAGCCTAAAAGCAAACTATTATCCGATCATAGAGCATTTTACGTAGATATGCCAATCGTAAAATTTTAATCCCCTATTAGGTGGACCGCTAATAGGTTGGAATGAAAAATATGTGTCGGGCCATTAGGAGGTTATTACGTCCCGTGGGCTTCCCTCCATTGGATGCCATAATGTAACTGATCAAAGAGTAAATCGCAGATATGCCATTTTGTTTGGTTCAGGTATATTAAATGTTAATTAATATTAGAAATCAAGTGTCATTTTCTTATATTTTTTAATACTTTTAATTTCCTACTTAAAATATTAAGATAGATATATATATATGACGTTATTATATAATTGATATATTTTAAAGCGGTTTTAAAGAAAATATATGTTTATATTTAATATGTAAAACAAAGAACATAACTAACATTGTAATATAATTAAATTATGTAGTTGTCATAGCCTACAATAGTAATGACAAAATGATTAAGAAAAGGAATACTAGAAATACGTTTTTTAAGATCGCATTTTTTATGGAAAAATTCATAAAATTTAAGATAGTACAATTTATTTATTTGATTAATTTTTTAGTGAATCAGTAGTACTGAGTATTAAAAATATATTAATATATCATCACATATTTTGTCTACATCATAAAACTACAAATCGACAATGAATTTTAGAAGAAACGCAAATAACATACAAGGAATTATAATTGAAATCATTAATAATTTGTTCTATTACTTTGTTATAATTTTTTCTATAGAAGTTTATCCTAATTGCCAAATAATCTATAGTCTATAAAATCTTTTTCTGACGTTTAATCTGTGTCCGCCCCAATTTTGAGCACGGGCGAGAGGGTCGGATTTCGCGCCATTTGGCCAACTGGTCGTGTAATAGTCCACTTAGGAATGATACACACTAAACTACTTTATTAAATCAATAACAATTATAATTTACTAATTAGAATATTTTTATATGTAGGTCTATTCTTATAAATTTTTTTACATAATTTTATTACTGACCGAGTTAAAATCGGAAACATCACTTCAATTGAGTTTATATAGAAGTTATGCCTATTCTTAGTGGCTTAGGAGGTATTCGATATTATGTGGTTAAGTGGTGGTAGTTAAAACGAAATGAAACCACAACTCTCGAGACACGACCGTTTACTTATGAAGTTGAACAAGGACTGATATTTATATTTTAGCTGTGAACATGTGTAGTGGGCACAAGGTTATTAAAAAATAATTATCTGTGATTCATATTTAATTAAAACGCAATAAAGTTAATGCGTAATTATCACTAAACAACAGTTATGTCCGGTTAAAGTTAATGTATACGAAATACTAACCCAATATTAAATATAGGAGTATATTTAATAAAATATTCTTGGTGATTCAAACTGAGTCATTATTTTAAAAATACAGCGACATCTGTACGGTAAGCCTTACAATTTCTAATGTGCCTCCGCAGCCAGGACTGTCTGTTCGAGTTTAGGATAAGCTTGCTTCAAATTTGAATTGAGATGTTTGTTTTCGATTCGATGGTTAAATTTGTTTGGTGTTGGTAGCTCAATTTACTATTGTTCAAATTTGTTGCAAATTGACTTAATAGTATATAAATTGTATCCATCGTTTAAAATCATTTATCCTTCTCGTATGATATAGCAGGGTAAATATTCTTAGAATGGGTGTTGTTACCATACGGATATGCTTTTAAAGAAAATAGAAGCAAAAGAACATAAAACTGCGTAATGAGTTATTTTTAAGCTGTTTTATGTAATTATTTACACATAACATAGATTGTACAATAAATCAGCGATATAATATGTATAAAATAAACCTGCAAGGTATACGAGTTCAAGATTGAACCTCTTTCAAAAAAATACATTGTCTTTGGTATACTAAATGTCACAAAATTAAAAACAAAGAAGAGGGCCATACTTCAAAGCGACATCAAAGCGGGTTATCACGCGTTTCCCTAATCTGGACAGTAATTACTATATTACACAGACCTTGGGGCTTGTAACTGGATGGGTAAAATCGATGAGAATATTTACTTACCTTTAAGTACTGAGCTACTAATAATTTGCGACTTCATATATAAACGGCGACGGCATTTATAAAAAACAAAAGATTGTCTGTTTTAATAGATTCTAGAGTTTCAAAAAGTTAGTCTTCACGCTTCATAGAGAAATATATCGTAAACCACAAAATAAATTTAACATTTGCACTTTGCAATTTAACAGTGCCACTTAAGAGGCTTAAAAAGCCGGCAAGACAACCAATGCGTGGAATGTGGCGCGGTTGTTCATGGGCGGCGCTGTTCTCTTACCGTATAGGAGACACATTTGTTCCGTTGCCCGCTTTTGGATTTTTTTTTTCAAAATGATGAGTGAGTATAATAATTATAAAATAACAGTGATTTTAAAGAACATGACATTAAAATGTTATTAAAATTAGAAGAAAACCCTTCTAAAAACTATTAACTCGAGAATAACATAACACATCAAACATTTAATCAAACACCACTCTGTCCATAAAATAAATCAATAATAATTAATATTTTCTTCTTTTTCTTACTTTATGGCATCTCTGAATAGTGATCACAATGCCACATGCCAGTGTCATTATAATAATATTATTTACTTAAAAAACGACAGAGATTTTGTAATCTCAAACGTCAATCAAAAAAAAATCAAGTCAAAGGAATCTATCAAGTCTTTAAAATTATCAAAACTATTGTTCAGTCAAAAAAACATAATTATAACGTCTAATCCCGTATTATATTTATGAAAACAATTTGACGGATAACTCAATAAAAAAATGAAAACCACAGACAAAACAACTGTCAATTTCATAGACACATGCGATCCCGCGAGAATCACTCCCGAGAGAGTGTCCCGGGAGATACAATCCCGGGCTCCACAAGTAATGACCATAAACAGTAGTTAAATGATTGAGAGGGTGTCTGTCCTATGACGAGGGGGAAATGTGATCTGATGAGTGCTTTGATTTTGTCCGGGAGCCTTTTATGTATTTAAGTGTAAATTATTTAGGGTGATATTTGCAGATTTGTGGCTTTTTCATCGAAAAAACCTAGTTATCTAATTTAATTGTCTTCTATTGTAAGGAGTCTATAAAAATACAATCAATTCAGATATGAAATGATACTAAATTATTTGGTTGTTATGTGTTCATTTGACATATTTTATGATTTTACTGCTCTGGGTTTTATTTTATATTTTATTCTATAGCGAACAACAGATCAGGTAGATGTGTCTCCTATAATATGGAAAGAGAACACCGCCGCCCATAAACAACCGAGCCATAGTCCGCGTATTGGTTGTGTTGCCAGTTTTTCGATGTCCTCACTCACTCTGCGAAACAAAGTATAAGTACCGTTTCACGCTAAGTATTTTGGAAGCCCGTGGTATCACTTAGGACGAGCCGACCCAATCAGCGCGTCAGCATATACTTCAGTATGGCTCTTCCACGGGTGCGACAGTATTAAGACACTCGCCCGGCCACCGTCAAGCCCTTCCAGAGACCGAATAAGTTATATCATCATCATCATCATCAGCCCATCCAAGTCCACTGCTGGACATAGGCCTCCTCCAAAGACGCCCACCCGCTGCGATCTTGAGCGATCTGGATCCAGCGGTT
>DWCF01003375.1:0-19840 GCA_018230265.1 Delias oraia
GCGCGGTTGTTCATGGGCGGTGGTGTTCTCTTACCTTATAGGAGCCCCACCTGCTCCGTTCTCCGTCATAGAATAAAAAATTAATATTATTAATTACATAAGTAAATAGCCTCAGTCTTTAATTTTATATTATATAAATAATTTATATATTGAACAATCAGGAAACGTGTAATGCGCATAGACACCGTGGACGAAGCGACATTCTGTTTGCTCATCACGAGTAGCCACTTGTCGTGTCAGAAACATTCCCACAGAAAAACTGTCTATGAATTAACACATCGTCGCGGTGAGTATGAAAACAGTTGGAGGGTACTTCTACTGACAGAGAGCTGTTGGTGTATGTCGCAGTCAATGCGGTGAATTGGGAGTACCGTAATTTTTATACAATCAGTAACAAACGAGCAGGAGCATGGACACCCCCAGCCCTTGCAGAGTCGCGGGTGCGTTCTGGCCTTAAATATACGCCTTCTTCTTGAAGATTACGTCGTATTGGTTTGGAAATAGCCCTGCTGGCAGCTGATTCCACAGAGAGATGGTGCGCGGCATAAAATGCCTTAAAAATGCTCAGTTGTGGAACAACACATATCGAACAAAGTGTTTTTTAAAACATTGTAAGCCGCGCTCCATCAATATGGAATCAGTTAGCAGCAGTATTTCCAAAACAATACTACTTTGGGGGCCTTCAAAAAAAAACCCTAACTGTAAAAGCCAGCAACGCAGCCGTGGTTAAGGTTACCAGTGTTGGGATGCACATGGGTACAGGACCGCTGATCCTAGGTGAGTGTCCTGCATGTTTGCCTCCGTTTTCATAAGAAAAATAACATTTTGAGGTTAAAATAGATTGATAAATGTGATTTTTTTTCTATTATGCGAACGGACTAGGTGGGTATAGTATTATCGTAAGAGCGTGAATAGTCCGTGTGATATGGTATTTGTATTGTGTGTCGCAGAGTGAGTAAGGGTATCGGAGGCCCTTAAAAATGGCGTTTAAGTGACGTAATAAATCGGCAACACAACCTATGCGCGGACTGTGGCGCTGTTGTTCATGGGCGGCGGTGTTCTCATACCATATAAGATACCCACCTGCTCCGTTGTCCGCTATACTATATAAAAATAAGAAATTATTGTCGCACGTGGACAATCGCGCCACAATGCGCGCTTTAGTTGATGCTGGCTTTTTATGTAATCTTAACTTAGTAAACCTCTTATAACCTCACTCACTCTGTGAAACACAGTTCACGCTGGTATTTTGTGATCCTGTCGTATCGCTTAAGATGAGCCAGCCCAATAAGCCGTTATCATAGCTTGCCATTGGATAGCACAGAAGATATATTTTTGTATTCTCTGGATTATCTGGATTCTCTGGAAATAATAAGTTTAGCTGCAACATATGCCCATTGATGTGTAAGATAGTTGTTCAATGTCTTTAATTTACATTAATTTTGAACGGCCGCAGCGTCCAGGGCTCAAGGGCTTTTGTCCAATGTCAATCCCTTAAGCGTTTTTGAAGAAGCCTCAGTTGAAACAGTGGAATGCTGTTGGTCGCGACGCATCGCTCAATTGTTATGACTGGTGCATTGATCCTTTGTCAAAGCTATTTTATGGTATATTGGATATAAAAGTCCGCAACACCATTTTTTTACTCCTATATGGTAATAGAACACCGCCGCCTATAGCCCATAGAGAACCGCGCCAAAATCCGTGCATTGGTTGTGTTACCGGCTTTTTACGCGGCTTAATTGGCATTTCTAAGGGCCTCCGATATCCTCACTCACTCAGCGAAACGCTGTTAAAGTACCGTTTATATAACTTTAATATTTGTATGCCAAAACAATGTTTACCAGACTAGCTGTAAACAATAAAATTAACTCGAATTAACTTGAATACTCAATGTGAAACGGTACTTGTATTTGCTGAGTGAGTGAGGATATCGGAGGCCTTTAAAAAATGCCACTTTAGCGGCGCAAAAGCCAACAACACAACCAAAGCGTGAATTGTGTCGCGATTAGGGATGGGCGGCGATGTTCTCTCACCATATATTAGATCCACCTGCTCCGTTGTCTGCTATACTATAAAAACATGGATTGTGGCGCAGTCATTCATGGATAGAAAGTCTTACCATCTTCACCATTTTTTTAATAAAATTGGTAGCAAAGAAGCAGCAGGCTCAACCCATGGCAAGCCCTCCTCCGCCTCCGCAGCCCTTGCAGAGCCACGGGAGAGAATTGTTTTTTAATTTTATAGCTAACACCGAGCAGGTGAGTCTTCTATATGGAAAGAGAACACCGCCGCTCATGGACATCAGCGCTATAGTCCGCACATTTGTATTTCCAGATTTTTACGTCATATTGTCTGAATAATAAAAATAAATATTGTCTAAGGTGAAAAGTAGAAGGTTTTAAATATGGCGACACAATGCTCTAATAGTCAAAACAAACGAAGTGAATGAAACTGACCCAAAGTATTCATTTACTTATTAATGCAAAACGCATACTTTTCGTCATTCATTTTCATTCACTTACATATTAACTAATACACAAATATTTGACGATTCATTTCATTTTCTGAGGCAATAACGTTTAGGTTTACAAGTGAAACTTTAGGCTGCAAGTAAATCTTAAAATTGTCTATACTTTTTATAGTATAGCGGTCAACGGAGCAGCTGGGTCTCCTATATGGTAAGAGAACACCGCGCCACAGTCTGCGCATTGGTTGTGTTGCTGGCTTTTTCCACCACGTGAGAAACGGTACATGTATATTTGTATGTATCAGGAGGAAAAACCGAGTGGATATTAGGAAGCGGAGCTTGAGGGCATTAATAAATCAGTTTTCGCGTTGGACATTTAATTATTGATTTACCGTGCACAGCGCTGGGCGCCGGTTAATTGGCGCTCGCCGCGGCCCAGCGAAGCCTCCTTCAAACGGTCTTCTATTTTCATCATTTGAAATATAACACTGAATATTTTAACTGCTGATAAACTGATGGTAATTTTTTCAGAAATACATGGAGATTTTCAAAAAGAGAGCGTATCTTTAAGGGCCAGTAGCGTACCCAAGGTCCTGAAAAGTCTAGGAATGTCCATGGTTGGAGGACCGCTTAACCTAGGTGAGGTTTCTGCTCGTTTGTCATCGTATTCATATAAAAAATTAACCTAGATATTGTTGTCCATGGGCGGCAGTGTTCTTTTAAAATATAGGAGACATGCTCCATTGTCCACTTTATAATAATAAGAAATATAATTTATTGGTGCGATATAGCCTTAAGGAGAAAATCATTGCGCGCGCGGTAACAGTAACACAGTCATGTATTTCTTATCAATTTAGTTTCAATATTGAAAGCAATTTATTTATGTTTAATTTGTTTATGTATTACGGAGATTTACATTTGCATCAAGTTTTTAGAGCCTTGTAGCTAAGTGTTTTACGTCTACCATGAAGCGAGTGGAATCAAGTTCGAAACTCGGTCTGGACAATTAGAAATTATAATTTATTCGGTCTCTGGAAGGGCTTGATAGTGGCCTGGCGAGTGTCTTAATATTATTTATCACTTATGGAAGAGCCAAGCTGAAGCATATGCTATCGCAACTGAGCCGGCAAACTGAAGTGATACCACTACTACCACAGAATACTCAGCGTCAAATGGTAGCTGTAATTAAAACGGTACTTATACTGTATTTCGGTGAGTGAGTGTATCGGAGGCCCATAAAATGCCGCTTACACGGTGTAAAAAGCCGGCAAACCAACCAATACGTAGATTATGGCGCGATTGGTGATGGGCGGAGGTATTCTCTTACCATATAGAAGATCCACACTGCTCCGTTGTCCGCTATACCATAAAATGGTAATTCTGCATGTAGTGAAATAGATCGAGTAAAAGGAAAGAGTTCTCAGCCGGAATGTAGTGACAAACATCTACCGACCGACTAATAGTGATGAACGGAAAACAAAAAAACAATATTTGTATGTTTGTACACGCTTGCGTGTAACTCACTACAATAGAGCACCGCCTACTGCGCATAGATTCATCGCATACTCAGAAGTTGGCTCACCATTTCTTGCACAATAATAGGGCCAGCTTGACCGAAGTAATATCACGGGATCAGATAATACTCATCGTGAAATGGTAGTTGTACGGTTTTTCGTTGAGTGACTGAGGATATCGAAGGCTCTTATAATTATTATTTATTTCCTATAACTCTTTGGTCTCCTATATGGTATAAGAACACCACCGTCCATGGATAATCCCACCAAAATCTGCGCTTCGGTTATGTTGCTGGTTTTTAACTCCGATCAAGCGGTATTATTTCACATACCTGTAACATTTACAGTCACTCAGCGAGTTATTTGGCCCCGGGTTATCAAAAGATGGCCTATCGAGTGCGTCAGCGTGGTTCTCCAGCGAGTATGCTTTGCCGGCCTAAATATACGCGCTCTACGCGCGAAGTTAGCGCGTGTTTTCTTAGTCGGAGACGCGGAAACTGTTCACACACCTGACCCCCAACAAAGGAGATATTAGCTTTGGCTCGCTACTAAAATATTTGACAAGTCCACTGACTCGCTTGTACGCACTAAGGCTTCGCTCCACACAATAAGGCTCAACGTTCAATTTGTATGACGTTTTTATAGGAACAACGGAGCAAGTGGGGTCTCCTATATGGTAAACGAACACGCTGAACGCACTAACGCTGCTCGTGGACTACCGCGCCACAGACCGCGCTTAGGCTAAGATACCAGATTTTTACGTCGCAGAAACGGAATTTCAAAAGCCCTCAATATCCTCTCTCACTGAACGAAACACTATATGTTACAAGTATTTCACTCGTGAGTATTCTGTGAGCCTGATGTAACTTGTATCACTTCGAGTCGACCAAATTGTTGCATCAGGATATGCTACGGCACGGAGTCGTTGGACCTGCTGAACCTATGTTAGACACAAGAAGTAGGGACTTTATTTATTAAAAGGAATCGATAGCTTCAAGCCTCATATCAGTGTGTGGATAACAGCACCACGGCGTTAAACTATCGTCACACGCCTGTTTGCTCTGGCTTCAAAAATACCTCGGTTCACGCACATAGTTCAACGTTGCATTGTGTCATCGATGTTTGACGAGATGCATCAATGAATCTCCGTTTGAGACCCATGCAATTTGTGAAGCCGTGGGAGAGCCAGGTTGAAGCATAAGCTGACGCATTAATTGGGCCAGTTCGTTCAAAATGATACAATGGTAGTTGTACTTGAAACGGTGCTTCTGTTGTCTTTCGCTGAGTGAGGATATCCGAGGCCCATAAAAGAACCGCTAAAGCGGCGTAAAAAGCCAGCAACACAACCAATGCGCGGACTGAGGCGCGGTTGTTAATAGGCGGCGGTCTTCTCCTACCATATAGGAGACCCACCTGCTCGGTGGTCCGCTATATAATAAAACATCTATTCAGATAGTATAAATGCCAAACAATTTGAGATATAAAAACGTCGCATCGAACGTGTAAAATAGGACAGGCAAGAAACGACAGGTGACGTTATAAATACGGATCGGCACAGATAAATATTTTGATTAGTCGCCGCAACAAATTACTTAGATTCTATCTACTTTGAGCGACGTTAAGATTAAATCAATAAAGCTGATATTCAATTATGGGTCTGGCTTTTACTTGCAAGAGGCGATATCTCGGGTATTGTCATGGACGAATTATATAATACTAATATATACTATATACTAATTTCCCCTATATAAAAATATATGTTAAGAAAAACTACTCTTAATATAATAATAGTGTATGTAGTTTTAAATTAAATATAATATATTACTTAAATATATATGTGATGGAATCAGAAATGAGGAGATCCGTAGACGAACTAGTCACCGACATAGCCCGCCAAATTAGCAACCTAAAGGCAGGCTACATTTTTTTACAGTATAACGGGTAACGGAGCAGGTGGGTCTTCTATATGGTAAGAGAATGCCGCCGCCCATTGACAACCGCGGCACAGTCCGCGCATTGGTTGTGTTGCCGAATTTTTACACCACTTAAGCGTCATTTTTAAGGGCCTCCGATATCCTCACTCATTCTGCGGAACACAGTACAATATCCCGCTGGGTATTCTATGTATTAACTTCAGATGAGTCGGCCCATCAGCGGGGCTCTTTCGTGAGTGCAAGATATTATGTGAACTCAAGTATTTGTCTGCGCCTTACTTAATACTTAAAATAAATTTATAAGACAACCTTATTTTTTACACCAGTGACGCTGGTCAATTAAAATATACACTTAGTATAAATAATTACCATTTTACAATGTATACATTTAAAAACATTTCATTTAAATGTTTTTTATATCTCGTAGCTGTCGTACGCCTACCACGAAGCGAGAGGTGTCGGGTTCGATCATCGATCGAACCCGAACAAGAATGTATAATATATTCGGTCTTTGGAATGGTTTAACAGTTGCTGCGCGAGTTTTGGACTCTGTTTTACCCATGATGTGCACTGTGCAGAACATTGTTATAGACTATCCAACTGAATATATGCGCAGTGTAGCAAATCTCTTGTAGAATTCAATGAGAAATAATATAATGTTCAAAATGACCCCTTGACCACGGTACGGCACAGACAGTTTTGTACCAGTTTTATGTTTCTGATAAAGCAATATCAATAGTTGTAATTTTGATAAAATTGTCCAATGCAATAAGATACAGCGCCGTCAACAGACAATATTATGCGAGATAGTTGTATGTGGGCATTTAATTTGTAGATTATAATATGTGGAAAACATTTTGAAACTCCACCCGTGGGAGAGCCATGGTGAAGCAAGCGGCGTAAAAGCCGACAACACAAACAATGCGTGGATTGTGTTGCGGTTGTTCATGGGTGGCGGTGTTCTCTTACCATATAGGAGACACCTGCTCCGTTGTCCGCTATAGAATAAAATAAAAATAAAAATTTTTCTTAATTAACTAATGTATATAACATTGTATCAGTTTAAAAATTGAGCTTCTTTCTGATTTAACTTGTATAACTTCAATAAATCATCATCATCATCATCAGCCTATTAAGTCCACAGCTATCAGTCCATCTATTGCGATCTTGAGCGATCTGGATCCAGCGGGATTCAATGAATACGACAAAATAATATTTTTTATAAGGAATACTTCACAAATCGTATTAATTCCGTAATTGTTTGAAAAATTTAAATTTTAAAAGGTTTTTATCTGCAAAGTTGGCGTACCTCGTATAAATGTTGAATAAAAGTTGTTTTGCATTAGAACCTTGTAAGATCAAGTATTCTGCATACAGATAGGATGCTGATAAGACGCTCATCCCAGACACCACTCCTATCTCTACGCCATAAATTTATTGATATTTTAATGTCACAAATGATCTGTATGTAACTACAAATATGTCATAAAAACTTAACATAAGTAAAGCGATTGTGGAGTTTAAAACTTTAACCGTTTGTATTAAAGTTTAAAATCAATTATGTTCAAATTGCGTTACACTATTTTAATTTCCGCCCAGCGAGCTTTTCGAGCCGAGGCCTGCTCATAAGTTATAGTAAGTAATAAAATTAAATGTAACACATTCCTCTTTTTCATATAATCTTAATAATTTATACATTTTTAGTTCGCGAAGGCTTTCGGCGCCCGAAGGCATACGCTGGGATTAATATTACACAAACAATTATTTACTACAGACGACATCCGTGGTAAATTATATAAATTCGAATATTTTACGACGCTTTCATGAGTACGACAATTTTAGATTGCTTTTAGATGTGTATAGAAGCTATGAACTGCATTTTATATGCTAGGGGCTAACTTATTTTTATTTAGTATAGCGGACAACAGAGCAGGTGGGTCTCCTTATGGTAAGAGAACACCGCCGCCCATGGACAACCGCGCCACAACCCGCGCATTGGTTGTTTCCGGCTTTTTTCGCCGGCTTAAGCGGCACTTTAAATGCCTCCGTTATCCCCACTCACTCTGCAATACACAGTACAAGTACCGCTTCACGCTAAGATTCTGTGAGCCAGTGGTATCACCTTGGATGAGCCGGCCCAATTAGTGCATCAGCATATGCTCTTCCACGGGTAAAAAAGCCTTGGGACCGTTTAAGATTAAACCTGTACTGAAATTATTCTTTGTTTGATATATAGCGAATAACGGGGCAGTTTAATGATAAGATATCACTTTCGGCTATGGTTGTGTTGCCAGCTTTTAAGCAAATTTATGCGTAATTGTCTTTTTATAAACTCACTCATTCAACGAAACGGTACTTATAGAGTTTTACGTTAGTATTATGTGAGCCATATTTTTTCTATTGAAAATAGGGTAACAAACAGAAGAGCCACTCATTTTGGATATGCAGTTCTCTGCCCATGAACCGCTCTTGCCGGGCCGTATTAGTGCGTCAGCATGACTCTTTCACATATAAAACTGTCAACTCGCTAAAAGTCACTCGCCCGGCCACTACCAAGCTCTTCCAAACCCTGAAAGCAATTTACACAAATTATTCAGACCAAGTATGGAATACAATACCCATGGTGTCACGATAGACTTCAATACCACTCCACATATTGTTCCTCCTATCATTTATCCCTCCACCAAGGGGTTTATTTATCGCGATAGTGTGTTTAAATATATCTACATAGATACAAATATTACAGAATTGTAAAACAGAAATAGGTTTTACTTGCCTGTTACTTTGTAGCTTTCACTGTCAGCTGATGCCACAACTAAGCACAGATAACGCAGACACATTCTAACATCTTTTACACTGATCCTTATCTGTATCCTTTTAGTAATTGGAGTATTTATTTTCCAGTCTGGAAATTGAAAAATCTAGACTCTAGATACTGGATGTCCTGTTGTCGGGACGTTCATAGCGAGAGCCTCGTAGCTTTGAGGTTTATAAATACCTAAAAAAAATATGTGATCTTATAAGCCTACTTCGATGGGTATCAGGTTAAATACCAGGACCGAAGGTAAATTTTCAATTATTTGAATTTTATGTTGTCACTGAAAGGGCTTAGTATTTGCTTGGCGAGTGTCTTAAAAATATTAGGTATGATGTCGAAATGTCATAAAGACGCTATATGCTATATATGCTGATATATGCTTGATGACTCAATCAATTGCTGTACAGACTAGACTTACGTTGACTGTGTATTTCTGGATACGCAGGAGGCCCAGAATAAATCTCATTCCTAGGCTTTTTTGGTGTGAATTCCTAGTGTGACCCCAAGTAACCTACTTGCGCTCAATGAGACTCATGCAGACTCACACAGGAACCGGTGAAAATTCTTTCGGCCGTGAGATTTTAGTTCAGGTTGTACTTTTCAAAGTGTCGAACCCACATATCCTCTCACAGAAGGGGAATGCATTTTTCCTCATGTTACAAAACGGTTTTAATAGTACGTCTTTACATCGAAATTTTTATAAGTAGAAATGATTTAGAAACATAGATTATTTCAAAACTTGTTATTCATTACATTAATATTAAAAACTCTTACAAGTATTCCGCGTGTAATCTTACCCGGCGTAATTAATCATAACAATTTATTTATAGCGCCATCTATAGCGAGAAGCTACTAACAAATGCAATAAAACTGATAACATCTGGTGCAATTTGAATTACACCGTACTTACTAGCGCTAATAAATTAATTTAATGAATTCCTTTCCGTGTTTGCCGTCCATAAGACAAACCAGTTGCAGCGTTGCGATATTGAGTGTCCTTAGGTGTTTAGTAACGGCGCTTTGATTGCCTTGATTATATACTTTTTTTTATTCTATAACGGACTACGGAGCAGGTGAGTCTCCTAGATGCTAAGATACCACCGTCCATGAACAACCGCACCACAGTCCGGATATGCTTCAGCATGGCTCATCCACGGGAAATTTACTTTTATTTATGTAGCATTTGGTTCGTCCTCTGATGGTAAGCGATCACTCTGCCAATAAACAACCATGCCACAATTCGCACATTTATGCTGCCGGTTTTCTGCGGCGGTACCCAGCGTTTACAGCGATTACCCAGCGAAACACTACACATATTATTTGATGCTAGTATTTTGTCAAAGGTTCCAATTGTAGATCCAATTAGAAAATTGGACTACCGAAATTGGACACTAAAGAAACAGTAAGGTTTTTCGAGAAAAGTAATTTAAATCCAACAGCTAAAACGTAAAGAAACTGGAAATTAGAGTAAATATTATTGTTTTAAACAAAGTATACACTACAATAATGAATTCAAACCGCCTTTGAGCGGTTAGCTATAAAAGTAAATGTCAGTTGTCACGTTACGAGTTTTGACAGAACTGACACTTCAAGGGAATACATCATCTATGTTAATTTAAAAAGGTTTTATTATCATTTATTATTATTATTTTATATTATAGCGGACAACGGATTACGCATTGGTTGTTTTAGCTATACACATTCTAAAAGTAGGTACTACTATAAAAATATAGGAATTGATGGGTGAAAAAATTAAGATCGTATAAATTAATGCTGAACGAATAAAAAAAATAAAAACAATAAAATTTACCCAACCTTAATTTTTAAACATATTATAAAACTAAAAAAAATCATAAAATTCATAAAATTACTGAGGACTATCATGGTAACTAAATGTTATTTTTATATTATAGCAGAAAACAGAGTTGGTTGGTGTCCTATATGATAAGAAAACTCCGCCGCCCATGGACAACCGCCCCACAGTCCGCGCTTTGGTTGTGTTGCCGGCTTTACGCCACTTAAGCGCCATTTTTAAGGACTTCCGATATCCTCACTCACTCAGCGAAACACAGCAGAAGAACGGTTTCAAGTGCTGCCATTTAACGCTGAATATTCTGTGAGCCCGTGGTATCACTTAGGACGAGTCGGCCCAAGATTTAAATTAAATAGTGAAATTTTATAGTAGTATTGTATGGAATGTTAACACGATTGCAATAAAATCTATCAGCCATATAAATTGATTTATTGGCGACGGGCATATCCCCGGGGATCAGTGGTTGAAGACCACCACCCGTCGAGGCGCGAGTACCGGCGCTGTCAGGTGGCGGGCACATATTAAGGCGGCTATAAACATATTTAATAATAGGCCGATTATCTGTTTATGATTAAATACATATGGTTTTGGTTCTTGTACAATTATATACCCTTACGTATAAGCTTTTATAAATTAGAGCTTTCTTAAGTAGTTAGATATCAAAGTATATTTAACATTATTTATAATTAAGATATTGTTTCAAGTCTTTCTTTAAAAGTTTTTATTATGGAAACAGTGACAAACAAGCAGGAGGCTCATCTAGGACAAGCGGTCCTCCGCCCATCGACACTTCTAGCCCTTGCAGAGCCGCGGCTGCGTTGTCGGCCTTTAAGCAATAGGTATGCTGTTTTTTTAAAGGTCTTGAATAAGCGAGTAAGTGATTAAAAATTTGCATTAAAATATTATATTAAAGATTACTAGAATTTATTAGATATACTATACTTTACTATCAAAAATTATGTTTATTTAATATTAATAAAATTATTTAATATAAAAATGAATTGAAGGTGTCATAGATGGCCAGATGGCATTGCGTCGACATCTTTTCTTGGTAATGAATGATTCATTTCATTTGATTTTTTTACTAACAGTATAATCTTTTTGGTGACCTCCGCTGTCCACTATACGATAAAAAAATCCCTCATTCCACGTTCCAGAATCCAGTATACAACAGCCTTAAGGCTGTTATCGCAAATCACTACGTATTCATGAGTTACGTCCACACAAAACACGGCATTTATCATCCACACGAAGTCAATTTAATTACGTTGATGATAGCGCGATCCAGATTTTCCCATACAACTATTATTTATCGCAGTGTAATTTGTATTTGTATTGTTATGACTTATTAGATTTATACATTTTTATAGTATCGGTGGCAAAGGAGGGTAAGCGGTCCTCCTCCCATGGACACCGAGAATCCTTTCTGGATTTTCCGGCCATTTAAGTAAGGTGGTCTTTATTGATGGTCACCAAGTCATATTGGTTCACAATAGAGGCAACCGATCCGTTCCAAGCCCGCTAAACCATAAAAAAGTTTGATTTGAAAGACAAACTCAGCACGGAGCCGAAGCCGCTAAACGTTTTATACGATCACAACATTATCCTTTCGACACGGCAGCTCTAATTGGAACTGGACAGAAAAAAAAATAGGAATTAAACCTAAATGATACGTCCCTTCATAATGCTGAGCGTACGGGATTTCATTTACACATGTGAATTGGTCGGTTGTAGGCTGTTTATGTAGGAGCGGGTTTTCTACTTCCTCGGAGCGGTTTTCCAGAGCAGACGGGTCTCCTATATAGTAAGAGAACACCGCCGCCTTAAGACCACTGCGTCATAGTCGCCGGGCTTTTTAGGCAATCTTTATAGAGCCTCCAATATCCCTCTTACTCAGTGAAACACAGTATAATTACCTTTTCACGTTAAGTATTTTTTGTGCGCCCGTGGTATCTCTTTGGACGAGCTAACTCAATTAGTGCGTCAGTATATTCTTAAAAATGGCTCTCCCGCGGATAAGAAGAAATTGCGACAATACTAACTGTGTTGTATTATATAATGAACAAAACAGATAAAAAACCTAGTCATCTCATAAAAATATTTGCAGGAGATTTTACACCAAAACACAATTGAATATCCTTTTAAAGTCAACGTGTTAATTAAGGGTAAGAATTTCTCATAATTTGGAGCTAAAATCATAAAATTGATAATAAATTTATAAATTGATTTGTATAGGTATTTATTATTATTTATATACTTTATATTACTTAAGTATGTATTATAATGGCAACATCTAGAGGGCTTCGTAGCTTAATGGATTTAAAAGCGACAAGGTATCGGGTTCGAAAGCCGGTCCAAACAATTATAATTTTATTACTACTTGTACACAGTTTATTCTATAGCGGACAACGAAACAGATGGGTCTCCTATACGGCAACGAACCGCCGCCCATTATCAACTGCGCCACAGACACAGTACAAGTACACAGTACAAGTACACAGTACAAGTACACAGTACAAGTACACAGTACAAGTATTTTGTTGTTAATACTGATATTCAGTAAATTCATTGGTCTAATTAGTTTAAACTTCAGCATGGCTCTGCAAGCAAGATAATAGTAATAATCACATAACCACCTACATATTAAACTATGCTTTTTATTCGAGTAATCAAAGCCGGTTGTAGCGTCACGGTAGCTTACCACTGAGCCATGGGGCTCTGAAGTTTTTTAATTAGGAGCAGAAGGTAGTGTAAGTTGTCTGGATCCCCGATTGATATGAGGCATGCGTTGGAACGGCCTCGGGCGATGTCTGATTGATGGGCGCCTCTCGCTTTGTTACATAGTGTTTGACTAACAGTTACCATTCGAGCCAAATTGGATCTTGATTGATGGCCTAATAGTGTACAAGCAGCGTGAAAGTGTTAAGTGGTTTCGTAACCGGTGCAACCATGATGCATTGATGATGATGATCTACGGGGATGTTTTTTATAGTATAGCGGACAACGGAGCAGGTGGGTTTCCTATATGGTAAGAGAACACCATTGTGTTGCCGGCTTCTTACGCCAAGCGGCACTTTTATGTTACTACATTTTATAGCTACACTTGTGGATAGTGTTGCCCAAATGCAAGACTTAGCCAATCTTGGTCTTGTGCCAGTAAATTAAGTGACAGAACGTGTAAGACTTAGTTTTTTTTATTCTATAACGGATAACGGAGCAGGTGGGTCTCTTATATGGTAAAAGAACATCGCCGTCCATGATCAACCGCGCCACTGTCCACGCATTGGTTGTGTGTTCCTACGAAAATCTCACATCTGCGAAACACGGTACAAGTACCATTACTATTACGTCATGTAATATCAAAAACGGCTGTGTCCGGTCACTTGGGGTTTAATATTAGCCGCTATTAAATATGACCCGACCCTTCATTGCTGTCTATACAGTCCACAAATGTCTGAGCGGTTACAATTTAGACCCACAGCCAATAGATAGATAGAAAAATTGAGAGACTCATAGCTTAATGCTTTTAAAAGTACCTTGAAGCGAGAGGTGTCTAGTTCTGGTCCGGACAGTTATAATTTATTCGGTCTCTGGAAGGGCTTGACAGTGGTCGGGTGAGTCGCAGAGTCATACTGTGTCATATATATAATAATATATATTCTAATTGAATCGACTCTTACGAAGTGATACCACGGCCTCACAGAATACAACGTGAAACGGCACTTGTATTGTGATTGTTAATTGTAGTGTATGAGGATACTCAGTCAGAGTAACACAGTGTTTTACGCTGGTATTCTTTACCAATATAGTAGCAGTATGAATACCGCTATGCTATTACCGAATGGTAATAGCATATCCGCATCGCGATGTATCCGACACGAGCCCCGATCTTTTTACTCTGTTTAAAGCGAGCCCGGCGCCGGCCATTGTTCTCGGCCATTCGTCGCACTTCACGCTATTCACATTCAAATTAAATGGCGGTGTATAAAATTAATTTGTCTTTTGTCTTAGCGGCGATGTTGACGCGCGCAGTGGGGGCGCTCGACAACGTAAACAAATCATAACGTACCGGGGATTCGTTTTATTAAGCACCGCCGATGCGACCGATAAACCACTGTCTTCATAAAATAGAGCACTGATCCTATCTCATTGCGATGATTTTATGCTGGAAATAGTGGCGATGGCTCTTAATAATTTAACCTACTAATATTAATAAATATAATAATAAAGACGCTTTATTGTTCCCCAAAGAAAAATATACATAAGTTAAAAATAAAAAAAGAGAAATACAATGGGAGGCGTTATTGTGTTTAAGGCAATCTTTGTATGGACTTAAAAGAATAATTAAAAATATACACTCGAACATTAAAAAAATTAAAAAATATATATTTACAAAATATACACTATTATTATAAATTCTAAAGTAAAAATGGGTAGCTAAATGTTTGTTACTCTTACGCAAAAAATGCTAAACGGTTTTTAAATGGACCAGGTATCGAACTCGATACCTTTCGCTTCGTGGCAGAGTTATAAAACCACTTAGCTACAATGCTCTCAAAAAGCTTACAATATACTGAATCTCGTTTTGTCAATATAATTATAAATATTACATTGAAATTATTATTATGAATCACACGTACACCGTTAACAGATAAATGTTACATATCAAATAAACTGACGGAATTATAATTCAAAGTGACTGACAGATTCACTCTCTCAATTTTAAAAAAATCTCATTACACTGATAACTGAGTGACATTTGTCGAAATATTTTTTGCTATTTAAAAAAGTTATTGAAAAGAGGAAACAAATAATTAATTAGTTGTATTTTTATTCTGTCACCTATTAATAACCGTATAAATATTAAATAGTCCTGGTAACTCATTTTCGTCATAGAGTATATCCGTAGATAAAAATTATTAGTTAATTTAGAACAGAAAATAATGTTTCTTTCATTACTTTATTTTTAATCTGTAAGTTCTGTAACCAATAATAACTGAATAGACAGTTAGTCTGTAGTAACACATCTTAAACTTAAAGTTGTGTTATCTGTGGAAAAAGCTGTTATTTGAAAAAATTATTAAGAACATCCTTTAACCTTTCTTTAATTAAGTTAATTTTAAATTTATGCTAAGATTATAATCTATTAAAACTGAATAGATATTGAATAATCTGTAAAAATGATTTAGTGTTATCTGTGAATAAAAATTATTATAATATATTGTATTGTTTTCTATGAAACTGTTAATGTGTAAAACAAATATAACATCAATTTCCAAACGTTAATCCAACGATCCTTCAATATGCGCTCAAACAAAGAGCTCCGATGACCGTGACGGAACCGGCCACACCCTCCATATCGCGTCTTTAGTTACGTATAATTAAAAACTCAAACTTCGACGTATAACAAATCACGTGTTGCCAGTGCCGAGCCGTCAATTAAGCGATTAAAAGTATAAATACCAAATCAGTGTTCGTGGCACATGGTTTGTATATTCAGGGAATATACTCAATACAACTAGTAGTTTTTAACAATAAACAGAAACCTATTAATGATCTTATTATGTAAAGGTATACAGGGCAAAGGAGGAGGTGATCTCGTGATCTCGCCGCAAATGGACACGGTGACACGCTTTGGTTGTGTTTTGTAAGTTTACGCCACTTAGCGGTAAAATTTTATTGGCCTCCGATATTTTCAGTCAAGGAAACACAGTACACTGTTTCACGCTGGTATTATGTGAGCTAGTGGTATAACTTACTATATAATATAATACTTATTCAAGAGAATTCACAAAATATACAATTAATATAATTAAATTCGCTTTTTAGGTCCAAAAATTTAAATGTCACGTTGCAAATCATGTTCATTGACACCTATATCTACAGAATACAATAACTATCTTTTTATATATATTAAAGAGGTTATTTCCAAAAGAGTTCTCATTTATCTCCAGTAAAACATTTTCTTAAAGAAATTTTATGATAACAATCCTAGTAGGTATAATATTTTTAAAATTATTATAATGGATATTTCTAAACCAATACGACTTGGGGACCTTAAAGAAAAGAGCGTACCTATATTTTCCTTAAAGGCCGGCAGCGCACTCGCGGCTCTGCAATGGCTGGGGGTATCCATGGGCGTAGGACCGCTTGCCCTAGGTGAGCCTCCTGCTCGTTTGCCACCGTTAATATAAAAAAAAATTGAATACTCCCTCACTGATTGCAGATTTTCATAGACTGACACAGACTTTTAAAATTGTACCCCTCCTTTTATCCACCCGGGTGAAGAAGGCTCAATTTAAATGCGCCGTGTAATAGGATTCCCGGTATTTCGCCGTGCGTGATTGCGTGTTTGTCTGTGGATTAATTAAGATTTAGTGACGAGGCAGAAATAGGACTTTAATTACTCTCAATTGTTAGATCTGTTTCTATTATTGCTTTATTGGCCGATGTGATGTATCAATACAATTAGATTATCTCATCAAATACTTGCGTATTCAAAGTACCTATATCCATCTATATCCATTTAATAAACGCTATATGGTTTAGCGGACAACGGAGCAGGTGGGTCTCCTATTTGGTAAAAGAGCACCGCCCATGAACAACTGCACCATTTTTAAGGTTCTCCGATATCGAAGCAAAGTACAACCAGCATTTCACGCAGAATTTTCTGTGAGCCCGTGATATCACTTGGGACGAGCCGGCCCGAAAAGTGCGTCAGCATATGCTTCAGCATGGCTCTCCCACGGGTGAAGTCATCAATTTGAATCAATCGAGCGGAATCAGTGGCTCACAAGAACATGTCTATATTCAATTTAAAATTCGTTAGAGCGTATCTAACCCGTGATGGTAAACATCACTATTAATTAATATTCCCAATGAGCCATGTTCCAAATTGTACTCTATGGGCCGGTTTCACAAACTTAATCACAATCGCTTTTATATAACATGGGAAATTCCAACGACCTTCCACGTATTTCAAGGGACCTCTAGGAATTCAAGGACTTTTTTTGACGCATCTTTAATTTAAAACTGTATAACTAACTTGGTAAAATAAACAGCAACATTAATCAGATTAGGTTAGGAACAAATATTTCGGTTATTATTATCAATTATAGCTGGTGGCAGAGATGATACCGCGAACCACGGGGAAACACCATAGACAATTGAAATATATTTAATTTTTGAAATAAGCCTATATGAAACCAGCGTTTTTAAACCATTTTACGCCATGCACAACCAATGTGGAATCAGCTGCCTCCATAAGTTAATACTTAAGCTCTAACCAACACGACTTGGTGATCTTCACAAAGGAATATACCTATCACAAAAAGACCAGCAACTCGCTGGCGGCACAGCAGAGGCTGAACGGGCCTCCTTATTCAAAAAAAGTTGAAAAATTCCATGAAAAGTTATCTCTGTCTAGATTGAAAGACTTCGAAATCTTTAAAACAGCTTTTTGGATTATGCTCGGTTAAATTTTAACCTCAGTTTATAGAATCAGTGAGATCGGCTCCTAATAAGCGTTACAACATAACTATTTTTAATAACTAAAATTGAGTTAAGTAAATAATCGATTATTTTTTATGACCAATTTTTTAAATTAGCAGTTTATATTAATTATTAAAGTGTACGTTTATAGAATATTATTTAACGCTTTAGCCGATAAAAGAGCAGGTGGGTCTCTTATAGGTAAGAAAACACCACAGCCATGAAAAACCGCGGCAAAATTCGCGCATTGATTGTGTTGCCGGCTTTTTACGCCGCTTAAGCAGCACTTTTAAGGACCTCCGATATTGTCACTCACTCTGTGAAACACAGTACAAGTACCGTTTCACGCTGATTCTGTGATCTTAACACTGTCTTAGCCCTACTTCATTCTATTGCGTTGCGGCCTTTTAGGTTACGCTTTTTATGACACCAGATTTCTCTATAAACCACAAGTTTAAGAGAACTAAAACCTTAACAATATATTTGTCAATTTTTTATCATTTAAATGAACATATTTGAAATCTCATAGTCATGTTTGTCCTTTTAAATGTCGCTGTTGTGCTCTTTTCACGAGCGGTTAACAAAAACATAAGACACCATCGGAGAGGTCGCGAGGGCTTCTCGGAAAGGGACAGTGCGACTCGAGAGCGACACTTCAAACCTGTCTCGATCAATCCTTTCAATAAAAAGTTTAACATACCAACTGCGTAAGGCCATCCACACAGAAACTGTTTACCCGTTGAATACACGCGGCGGTTTTTATAAACGTTTATTAAAGACAACGTAAAAAATATATATATTCAATTAGATTTACTGCTAGCACTACTTTTAGTGCTAGCAGTAAATCTAATTGAATCTATCGAATTAAAACAAAATTTAACGCCACTTTACAATTTACCACCTGGTTCGGAAAAACTTCTTAAAAACTTCGCGGCACCAGTCGACACTATACGCTGGCTTCCCCATTGAAACTTTCAATGAAAGTGGATTTTAATGGTACAACCTGTATACCCATTCACTCAGAGAAGCACTACAAGTATTCCAGGATGGTATTCAGTGATACTACAAACGAGCCTTCACCATTATCATATAAAAAACCGCTATCAGTGAGAGAGAGAGCGAGAGAACTAGTAAAGAAGCTTGATTCTAAAATTTAACTTTTATGATATTTGTTTACTCAAGAGGTTAGTTAAATCATTTAGTAACTGCAACAGTGTCTTGTAAATGCATTTTTTATTAATTATTTTTAAACTATACTTAATTTTTGTATAATATAGGGAACAACGGAGCTGGTGGAGTGAACCGAGCCACAGTCCGCGCATTAATTGTGTTGCCGACTTTTCGCACCACTTAAGCGGCTCACTGACTCCGCGAAATACAGTACAAGTAATGTTTCACGCCGAGTGTTCTGTCAGTGGTAGCAGTTGCACAAGCCGGATCAATTAAAGCGTCCGCATAAGAATATATTAAATACTGAACTTTGGACGCCTCATGCCATACAGCCTTACCACAACGAGACACTTATCACTCGCGTCAATCCTTCATATTTGTCTTTGAAATGTGATGACAGTCGTACAAATTACGTCCACAAAACTGAGCACCGAAGCCTTATCTCATGATGCGGCTGAATCACCTCTAATTAACACACGACCTTAAGTCTCATGAATGAACGGATTTGATGACAATTATTATTCCTGTGTGAAAAGATTTTTTTTATCTATAGCGCACAACGGAGCAGATGGGTCTCCTTTCTGGTAAGAGAACATAGCCGCCCGTGGACAACCGCGCAACAGTCCGTGCATG
>DWCF01003376.1:0-19833 GCA_018230265.1 Delias oraia
AATAAAACTTTCTTTTACCTTTTTTATGAAAACAATGGCTCACCTAGTATAAGCGGTTCTCCGCACATGGACTCACATATCCGGCGTGTAAGGGATAGCACACGCTTTTTTTAAGATCCCAAGTCTTATTGGTTTGGAAATACATCTGCAGGAAGCTGGTACCTATACTTGTATATCTAAGACAAGAAGCAGCTGCTTAACCAATAAAACTAATATCTTTAAACGACCTCTAGCAAATAATAAAAGAGGCTAATAAATCACTTAAGTCACTAATTTTAGTAACGAATTCCCATAAGAAAAGGGTTTTGAGGGTAGTTCTTCATTACTTAGTCTGTCACTAGGTGGCGCTTTTTCAGATGTGAGCCTCGTACTTTATTATTGCGGTGTCGAATAATGTGTGGGTGAATAAAGCTGTCAGGACCGTATTGTCACACAGCGAGTAGTAATTTTAAAAAATATATATTGTGATGTCAAACCAGAAGAGATGTATATTTATCTTAGAAACATAATTACACTGGGATGCATAAATCGAGTCGAAATCAAGAGGCATGTTTCGCAAGCGTGTTAAAGTTATTAAAAAACTCGGAAGTTGTTTGAGATTCCATTCCTATAGCTCTAAGAAAGCTTTTTAATCATAGCACAATGCCGAAACTATACCGTCTAACACAACGCACCGCGGAGCCATGATAGTGAATCGCCCTCCGTGGTTAACTATGATATGAGGACACTCACGAAAAGATAGGATGCGGTTGGCAGAAAATAATAGCACATAGCATGCATGGATATTCAAATTGATAGAACCGAATGAACACCTAGCCAAAACTCATCATCATGACACCCATTGGCTCAGAAAATACTTGAGAAGCTAATATCGAGTTTACCTGCTGTAAAAACATTGGCACACGTTCAAAATTACCCTTAAACAATTTTTTATAATTTATTTAATAATATTTTTTAGTATTATGTTACAATGCTAACAATATTCTGATACTTTATAACTATTTGAATTGCTTTTTGACAAAAACTCCTGAAAATTAATTCAATGGTTTTATGCGGCTGCTTGTTCAATTATTGAAGTGTTCGCCTAATCAAGTAACGAAAATGCATCGGCAATCTAATACGCATCCTGAGTTAAACTACCTGCTCAAACTACATACTCTAAGTAAATACCTGTTCTTGAAGTTGCTCCTTCAACTCTCTTCAACAGGAATTTTTCTATTTTTTGTCCAATAACAATAATATGGAAATACCTTTCGTCAGACTATCTTACACAGTATGTTTATATAAGCTAGCAATAGTTCACATTTACAGCGGTGACTGCATTTGTAACTTTATTAAATTTCTAGTCTTATAAATATTTTTTGTATAATATAGCCTAACTAACAGGTGGGTCTTCTATATGGTAAGAAAACACCGCCGCCCATGGACAACTGTGTCATTGTCCACGCAATGATTGAGTTGTCGGCTTTTTACGCCGGTTTAGCGTCATTTTTAAGCTCATCCGATATCCTCACTCTCACTCGGCGAAATACAGTACAAGTACAATTTTACGTTGAGTATTCTGTGAGCCCGTGGTATAACTTCGGACGAGCCGGCCCAATCAATGCGTCTGCATATTTTTCAGCATGGCTCTCCCGCAGGTGAAAATCTATATAATATATATATTTTTGATTTACTAATATAAATGATAAATTTTAGTATCTTAAATAAAAATATAGCTATAATACAAAAGTTTGTTTTACTTTTAAAATCACAAACCGCTCGTCAGGAATGATCAGAAAAACTATCAAGTTAAAGAAGGTATACATAAAATTACATTATAAATTAATAACATTGAAAAGTAATCTAGTTTACAGATTATTTCATTTTGTTTATGACTATTGTAAAAGACATTTAACTTAATATTTTGGAAACGGTTTCTAAGATGAGATATTCAAGATATATATATATTTTAAAGACTTTCTTATTTGTTTTTCTACTCATCGATTAATTTAAACTTTCTCAACTGATTTATAACAATTTTGTAATAAATTATTGATAATAATAGTAATCGGGATCGCACCTAGTGCCCGCTACACACGTACTGTATCCATGACTGAACTACGGCGACATTTAATACGCATAAAATAAATCTACATATAATATTAATGTCATATCCACTGTTTCTCAACCAGCTATTTGTTACCTATGTACAAATATGTACCCTCAATTTGAATAAGCCTCTCTTGCTCGCTCTAATGTAAATCTACTTTGTCGGTCTCGCTCCATCCCATTACTTTTATATTGTTCGCTAACTTTCTTGTTTTATAAGCAAATACAGGTATTTGAAAGTTTGTATATTTGTTGGTTGTATTCTAGCAACGATAATAACTCGGCACACTTTTGTTGAGTATTCAGCTTAATATAATTTGTTATAACTCGATTGTATTGTCTTGTGGTTCATGGCTTCATGCTAGTTGCCCGGTAGATACGTGCATCGAGAGGTATAAAGTGAAACAATAAAAAAAATGTCATTGGAATGTCAAATTAATTTAATATCTTTAATTTAATACAAAATATTTGGATAAACAATATTTATTTATTTGCCATTTGGAGCATGAATAAACAAACGGTGGGGGTACCGACTTTTGAACAGGCAGCCATGTGAAAGTCGGCCATGTGATAAACATGATTCCTCTGAATTCACAGCACAAACATGAAATGCTTGCCCATGGGCCAAATATATAAGACTAATACCTACTAGTAGAAATTTATATGACTGCATGCCTCAATGTGTATAAAAATGTCATTGAATAATTCATTTTTAGATTGACATGAAAATATATAAATTAACTTAAAAAGTTAAATTATTGTTATTTTTTTAATAGTATAGCGGGCAACGGAGCAGGTGGGTCTTCTATATGGACAACCACGCCTTGGTTATGTTACCGGCTTTTTACTTCACTTATACGGCATTTTTAAGAGCCTTCGATAACCTCACTCACTCAATGAAACACAGTACAAGTACCGTTTCACGTTTAGTATTATGTGAGCCAATGGTATAACTTCGGATGAGCCTGCCCAATTAATGCGTCCGCATATGCTTCAGCATGACTCTCTCACGGGTGTGACAGTATTAAGACATTCGCCTGGCTACTGTCAAGTCCTTTCAGAGACCGAATAAATTATAAACTAAATTATAATTTATATTTGTCCGGACCGGGATTCGAATCCGATACCTCTCGTTTCGTGGTAGACCTATTAAAACACATAGCTACGAGATTCTCATTATTGTTAGGTAGGTATTATTTAAATTAGACAAGAATTATTTAGTATCATTGAAATAATATGATATTAACGAACAAATTCAATTTGAAATAATTCTCTCAGCGTTATAATTAAGTTACGAAAATCGTTTAAAAAGGCCCTTGTAGTAATAGAGAGATTTTTTATATCAATTTTATTTGAATGCTTTTCTAAAAGGTTCTCGCGACGTTATTTATACAAAGTTGCGTATACTAAGCGCTATTTACATTCACACCTATGTATTATTTTCCTAATAAGTTCACAGGTACGCCATATTTATATACATTAGAACGAGAAAACTAATTAAAATATAGAATTATACATATATTCTTGATATACCTATATTTTTTGATAGACCCTTTTTAAATTTTTTTTTTGTTTAGCTGATGATAACAAAACAAAATCTACTTCACAATCCCATTTATCTTTTGTGCCCTCAAATCAATATTATGGAAGTATCTTATATTATAAAACAAAATATATGGTACGAAATAAAGTAATTCTTAACCAATTCTCTTTTTTCAATAAAACTTTAAGTTAATCTGGCATTATTCTATGCCCATTAATAAAACGGGCATTACTGAACGACACAGGCGGCAAACAGTATAAGTACCTACGCAAAACAAATAAATTTGTATCTACCTAAAAAAAGTAGTCATACGGTATATTATATATACGGCGTATTATATTATACATCATTATGATGTATAATATAATACGGAATGTAATATAATATATAAGGAATGATTAACACAAAATAAGGCTCTGTTGGACCTCTTTAATAATATGCTATTGAACTATTTACCAGCTATCTTCCCATAAATTGAGGCTATTAGTCTTATGCCGAGGCCAGTCTACAGTTGATTTGGTCTACGGAAACGCCCATTTACTTCCAATTGATACAAATCGCTATTATCTACCAATAAAATTGTGACAAATCAAAGTTAACTATAAAATAATACTCTCGTACATAGTACAAGGTTTGTAAGTGATCAATAATATGTTGAAATTAATGATGAAATAGGATTGTTTAATAAGGAAATGCGAGTGAGCGCACTCGCGGGCTCCGCGGAGTCCCGTGCACCCACCATCGTGAAGCCGCGGCGCCGCCGCCCCGCTCCGTTCGCGGTCTCCATGGCGACCAGCTCAAATGACGTATCGATCCCGCGGCGGGCGCGGGGCGCCGAGGCTCGCGGGGTGGCACCGCTCCACCCGCCGCACCCCTTGCACCCCTGCCACTGCCTCTCGACCGTTGGCCCATGCAAAATGACGGATGTAAAGTTTGGATACACCTCCTTGGAAGGAAATGATATTTCCATTAAAACGAAATGAGGTAATGCTTTATGATTTATATTTTCTCATAACACATTCGTTCGATGATATTTAGCAAAGTACAACCGGAAACACAATTTGGCCCTTACGAAATGAAAGGATAGAATTCCAGCGATCTATTTTCTTTTTATTGAGTCGTAAATCGTATTTATTGTTACATGAAATATATTACTTCGTTACAGAATAACAACAATTTTATACTTTTTCAGCGTACCTATACCTAAAGTATTAGTTGCAATAAATTTTGATATTTTGAAGCCTCGAGACAATTCTTTTATCATGCATAACTTGTCATAGCATCTATAAATAATAATCAAATTGAACAATCCTTGCTCTTATTGAAGTCGTTACAGGGTTATGATATCTATAATTTGCAAGTTGGTATTAAACTTCGCACCAGTTTGCACTGTAGGTACTACATAACAGTAAAATATTAATATTTAATACGGGGTGAAGTAAAACGAGTTTCAAATATTCTAGTTTTTTATTAAATTTTCCTAGCGATTTTGTAAGAATTAGCAATAGAAAGACTTAGATTTAAGTATGTTCTTAATAAAATAATCAATGTAAATTTGAGGTAATATAATCACCGCTCAAAATGTTGAAATACGATTATCTTCAATATATTGCAATTAATAACTAACTCTAGCCAGTTTGTAAACAAAAAGCCACATGATTCTTGTTCCTTTTATTTATGACTGACAACAGACAAAGACCCCCTTACTTATAATATTTTTCAAAAATTCATGTTAGCGAAAGAGTGAGTGAATATTTAATACAATGTTTCAACGCATTAAATGTTTGTCTTTTTGTCCGCGAAGAACTATGTATCGTACAATGTCGCATTCGTAGTTAGATGACGGCAACAAAAATATTAATAAAAGTATCAATTATATACCAGGTTTTTTGTAACACCAGAGAAAAATACTATCTACCTTAATTGCCCCAATAAATGGTGGATACTTAATTTACTTTTTTATTGCATCTAAAGAGGTTGAAGGTTAAAAACCTTTATAGTCAAATAATGTAATAAAAGGAAACAGATGAAGTTAACATTAGAAATGGATTTGATTCTGTCGCTTATCATCAGGAACTCTATTACAGCAATAATATGCGCCTTGAGGCACACGGACGAAACTTTGATTAGTTCGAGGTATTCATTAATAAAGTTAATTTAGGAATGCAATTACAGAAATTTTAATTAAATTCAGCATGATAATCCCCCATAAATAAAAGCTGAAATTCAAATTGAATTTTGGTGCGACCTTTAGTGTATTAAATCTTTCAAATATGATCATATTATATCCAATGAATCTGTGATTGCTGCAGTTATTATATTTACAATTATTATGTTATTTAGTCTAATAGTAAATATGGAAAAACGATAGAGGAGCAAATATTTATATGCCATATATTCAATAATCATGAAATGTTATAAAAATAATTTCTAAAATTTCTCTTCCATGGCAAAGCGGTTGCGCCTGACAGATTTAAATAGAATCAGAAAGCTTACTTACCTTCAGTTATTAGTTTATTCCTTTTTTGTTTGTTCTTTAACAATTTATTTCAGACCAATGGAACCTCCAGAGGCTATGCAATAAGTTGCCCATGACCGTCAAAGACATTAAAGATAACTTTGTATACTATTATTATCTGTGCCAGTCAGCTTGAATAATGTGCTTATGCATTATTACTTGTAAGTATATTAATATCTTAAGGCCGACAACACACTCGTGAGACTGTAATGACTGGGGCTGTTTATGGAAGGAAAACCGCTTATCCTAGATGAGCCTCTTGCTCGTTTGACATCGTTTTCTTAAAAAGCAAAAAAAAAAACTATAAAATCAGTGATCAGCTTATTTATTTACTTAGCATTAAAACCTTAAACTTACAAATGAATAAGTTTTGGGGTACAGTCAGTAAGGAAAGTACTCAATAAATTTTGTTTATGTTAGTTCTAACTAATAAACTTCTTAACTTAATATATTTAGTCATACCAATTTTAATATATTTTATAGTAGTATCACTAAATGCCGATGCAACCTACCACCTATCCGTATTTACTATCTGCGTCTGTGGTATTGTAACCATAAACAATGGCCTGGTTTTTATTGGAAGGTTGACATGAACAAGGTAACGTTCAGATAATGTTAATGAATATTTATTCACCCACTAATGAAGTATTCTTTTTTGCAATTAACTTGTCGGGATTTTTTTAATGTGTCGAACTGCTCTAGTTTAAGCATATATTGTAATTGTTTCACTTGGTAACACTAAATTCGCCAGTTAGCCAACGGGGCTTCATGAGTATAAAATGTATTAAGAATACATTATTTATATTTAAAAAATGATTTTACGTAAATTGGAAACTGAATATTTTCATCAAGGGGAGGGGTGGTATTCAATTCGAATTTAGGCGGGTTCTAAGACAACGCACGCATGGACCAACACATCGCAAAGACGGTAAAAAATTACTTTAATAATAACTAAATATTTGATCTATCCAAACAGCAGCATCACAACGCTGTTCCCGTGGAAAATAATAAGACAGTTGTCAAACGAAAGCTTTGCAATACATTTTGCAATTATTGCTCAGTACCCATATTTTATAGTAACATTTTTGAAATTGACTCATTTCTATGTTTAATCGTCTCTTCGAAAATTTTGTTTGAAACATTAACATAATTAAGTGGTTCTCAAAGTTTTCCCATTATAAACTTAGCGAGAAATTTTATTTTTCCCTCAAGTCACCGCTCTATGTGTGCGTTCGTGTGTACAGTACGGCGAATTGGATTTAGCCTTGTGTGAGTAAACCTACTTTTGTCGACAGAACAGGGGAGCTTTAGAGTCATTAAATATTTATGAGAAATGAAAATTATTTAAAGAATTTTACATAAACACGATTCATAAAATCCTTCGAGCTGTATTAAAAACAATAAATGATAGAAATACTAGTCTTATGTTTTGTTTGTCATTGATTATTTATACATGGCACAGTAAATAGAAATACTTGCTTAAAATTCCAGCACTCTGTTTAAAGTAATGATATGCAAGTTATGAGACAATTTGTTTGTTATACTGACTTAACGTCTCTGAATACAATACTAAAGGTAAATATACTATGGCATACTAAAAGTATACTGTCCAAGACTCCATATTGAAGAGATTCAAATAGTCAAAATAGTTCTTGTTGGTTATAGAAACACAGAATAAACCAGTTTATATCTTTAACGTAAAAATAACGGATAGCACATCAATATTAACCAATTTAAAATATATTTTTTTAAATATATTATATAAATAAACAAAATGTTTCCTTTCCTAAAAATAAATGTCAAAAAGATACTCTAAACCTTTATTTTTCAGTCATAACGTTCTCCCTCAATGTGAAGCAAGAAATATAGATCTGCGCAGGCAAAACCTGTAGTAAATCATTGGTCTGTATTATTACATATATTTTTTGATATTGCTTATTATTTAAGCAAAAATTCAATGATGTTTATTAAAAATATTAATTTCAGAAGAGATATTATTATGTGAATGTTGTTGCACTGATGAATTGAGTTTTCTCACTGACTGTTCCTGGATTTGAACCCGGTGGAACCTAACCAATAAGTGCGCTGATGATACTTCATTTTACTATTTGTCCTTTTTTTTATCTGCTTTTATTAATCTTTGTCACAATACTGAGTACTTCTAAACTTACAAACATTACTAAATTTAATAACATTTATTCTCCTCTAGTCGGTAATAAATTAAATTATATTTAGGGAAGAAGTAAATGACCTTTTGCTCAAACATCATGCGCAAAGGCGCGGTCATCAACTAGTTAGTTATGATTTTTTACTATAAACTTCACTTATTATATTACGTTACTGCAGTTAAAAATTTCTCTTACAAACCGGTTCTAAGATTAAACAAACTTACTTTGAAAGTTTGAATCCTGGTAATTTTTTAAAGAATCATATTTAGATATGGAAATGTGGAGTATCGATTTAATGTCTACTACTCCAATCACATTGCAAAATATTATATTTGATTAAAAATATATAGAATAACAAACTATTACATATATATATATTATACAGCCTGAATATATAGATAAAACAAATAAGCTTTTTATCTTTTATAACTCTATTGTCTCATACTGAACACAAAGATTTAAACCATTCTATATCATACAAACTACTACAACTACATCATAAAAATAGGCAATATTTTTTATTTTATATTTAAACGTTAACCTCAATCAAACGAATTGAAAGTAAAGCATGTGAAGCTACGGCTTTTTTGTATCACTATGACCGCCCTACGCTGCAGTTAGAATGACTTCGTTGTAAAGGATTCGTATCTTTTAGTATCATATTAGGGAAATGGCAGCCGTAAAATCTTAATTCAGGACGTTAAAATTTACAAGGCAAGTAACATATGAACTAAGATGGCAGGACGATCTTAGTAGGTTAATGAAACTAGAATGTTTTGAAAGGTCCATCGAGAGGGTGAAACTAAAGCAACCACTAGATATTCGTGGTTGATTCAGCAGTGAGGCGCGCGCTGTGAGCGCAGCTGTCAAGGCCAACTGAGGTCACTCCACCGACGATCTCGAAGCCACAGTGCCCAGGACCGGTTCTACAATTTTTAGTCTCTTTTTATTTTCATTTTTGTATACACGACGCGACGCTGAGACTAAACATTGTTTATAATGCCAGCCTCCGCGAGATTAACTTTTGTTTAATATGAAATAACAAAACTCGTTAACTTTCTTTGTTTAGGCTTACAATACCTTTTACTCAATCTAACATGATCAAAGGTATGTATATAAGATTGTTTCTCGTATGAGGATAGCATCTTTGATTTAAATTTGAATATTTCTAACAAAAACATCCTTTAATTTAATCCATACAATATAAATGAATTATAAACTTAAATTTTACAAACCTTATTAAAGTTTACTGAAGTTTAAAATGGTATAAAAACTGAAATAATACTTTACTTGTTCTGAAGTATTGCTATAATTAGTACTTATTCTTTACATCTTCAAATAAATAATCAAGTTATATGTAATTTTTGATGTTTATTTGAATGTAAGTTTATTTTCAATGATCGTTACCAGATGGCGTGTGTTAGTTCAAGTTCCCGCTCGCCGTGAACATGCAACCCTCGTTAAGACTTAACTTCGGAATTTTTACACGCACTTAAACTCGATCAGATGTAACTAGATTGAGGGGTTTCCCGACACCTGATACACAGCAAAAACACCCATTTGCTAGTCACTCGGCCGCTTGAATGCGAATGTGTTGTTTATTTGGGGCCGACTTGAAACGCACTATTTGTGGAAATACAATTACAAACGCATAGACACAATTTCTCATAGTAAATTTAGACTTAATAATTGAACGCGTAAAGTAAATATAACCTTACGTAAACAAGAATTTAAAAATCTTTCATGTCTTGTGAAATTAAAATACATATTTAAAAAAAAATTCTTCATCAAAGTTTTATTCAATTAAATATCACGGAGTAATCACTTTTATTTCTATATTGGACGTGAAACTTCTTATCAACAAAATACACTCCACCAAATTGGGTTTCACAACCTTTCTCTAGTATAATGATATTTAATGTCAAACAGTGAACTCTCATTCGGGTCATAATTTACCAACCAATATATATATTTATGAAATAAACCCAATAACAGCAATCTAAAGAACAATGGCGTATTATGTGGTAATAGTGGAAATGTATGCGTTTGGTTATGCGTGGAAAAAAAAGTATCTAAACAAATCTTGGTATTGTTATAGCCAATACAGGAATAAAACGATGCTTCATTTAAATAGTGTTATGGTCATGCCATATAGTGGAAACAAAGGAGATAATCTATGATTGAATATTATATTTTATGTGCGATTATTTTTAAATATATGAATATCATATATGTAAAAATTGAATATATTCTTATGAGGAATGTTACTGTTTGCTGTTACTAAGCTGTGATTCACTATATTTTTAAATTATTAAATTACAACCGCGCCTTGAAATGACAATATCCAATGATAGATATTACATCAGTGTTTAAGATTGCCACCTGTTCCAAGTGTCAAGTGCTCTCCATCTCATGCTGCTTTATCAAATAAAATAACCTTACCGAATCCTACCACTGTAAGCTGATCTTTCGTGTTCATCGTACAATGTGAAAAATCACCTGTAAAAGCCAAGTTAATGTATGAGTGAACGATCTTTGAATTTGGTTACAATCTCTTTGAGCAAGTCACTTGTCGAGGTCATAACCTGTTCCCGGCTCCACCCCATGGGACGTTTAGGCCTCATTTGAACTATACTACGAGACTGTTTTGAATATTTCTTAAACCACTTATTTATGCATCGAAAAGTGTATTTTATTTTATGTTCTCTATACAAAATATTCGAAACATTCATATTTATACAAAATTAGTAAAGTTAATTTCGGGTGTATTTATAATCTCATAACAAAGTAATATGTCTGTAAATATTTTGTATGATGACAAAGAATCTCATCGGAGTTATGAAAACTATTACAATATTAATGTATTAACGCAGTTCTGTGGATATTGTTAGGCTCACAATGCGAGTGCAACGGGCCGATGTGCCTTGTGAAATGTTGCACGACTACTTTTTTCGTCTGGATTGTACAGTCGCGATGCTCGTTTTTGAACCACAAGCCCGAGATGTACAGGTTTATCTGTTTAAAATTTATTAACATCGAAAAACAATTTAAAACCTTTTCTTTAAATGGCCCATTGGACGGAAGAAAATTTATGCTATTATAATTTATTGATTGTCTTCGTGAGACAATGTTATGATACTTTTACGTTTTTGCTTCTCGAATTTTAACATTTCGCTGGTAATTTATATCAAGTTTTGCAATGGGTTTGTATTCGATGATAGGTATAGCCAAAATATTGATAAGTTTTTCTTGGACACAGGTTAGGTTTTTTTATGGTATAACGGACAACGGAGAAACTGGATCTCTTTTATGGTAAGAAAACATCGCCGCCCATGAATAACTGCACCACGGTCCGCGCATTGGTTGTGTTGCCGGCTTTTTCGCCACTTAAGCGGCATTTTAAGGGCCTCCTATATCTTTATCGACTCAGAGAAATACAATAGAAGTACCGTTTTAAGTACAACTTCCATTTCACGCTTAATATTCTGAGAGCCCATGTGATCACTTCGGATGAGCCTGCAAATTGTGCGCCAGCATGGCTCTCCTATGGATGATAAAGATGTCATGAAACTGTTAATAAAGACTAATAAATTATAAATTAATAGCTACATCAGAGAATGCTTCTTATCTTCATATTTATTCCATTCTTATTAATTTCCAATTATATTAATTCGTCATGTAAAATGTTTTATCCATTTTAAAATTGTAAACCAATTAACTTGAAATGGAAATAATATCATATTAATTCATTTATATAAAAACTATTCATGATTTCACAACAAAATAATGTATTACAACAAAATATTATTTACTTATTTATGTCTTTTATCAAAATCCATACAAAAAACTTCAACAAAAATACGTTATGTTTTCTGAGAAGACTCTCAGTAATTATTTGTTATTATTAATAACTAAAGAAAAATATATTTTTGGATAAATCGGATTTTGAATCCGGAATAATCTAATATTGAATGGTGCAAAGTTCGGCAGCCATCGGCTGTACTGAAAGTATGAATATTTTAGATAAAGCATTCATTAGTTATTTACCTGAATTGCAATATTACATTTACAGTATATTACATGTGCAGCTAATACAGCTTACACAATACTAATTACATAACAAAAAGCTTTTAAAGCTCTCGATTGAATCGCAGTCAAGTTGGGGTCGCGCCCTTTTATATTTTATTAGTCTCTTAAATTACATTGTTGCCAAATTTGATCGTGGATTTATTCGCTCAACTTTTTTCATAAAAATATTTCATAAACAAACAGATTTTACTGAATTTAAAATGTTGTGATTTCAAGTGCAATGGATATCATTAATACATATACTTACAAAAATACTTGCTGTTAAAGTTATTAGTTATTTTCTGAATATAATTTTTTCAAGTTTTATTAAACTATTAAATATTTATTTGATTGATTTTGTTGTTATTATATAATATAATATAGCTGTATATATTATAAGGTAACTTGAAAATAAATAAAATATCAACGTATAAGTAGCTGGTGTAACATTGGACTTTACTAGTAAATAATTTATATATTACGTGATTAAAATAGTAGCAGTAAAGTAAAAAAGTAACCGTGTGCCAAGGTAGTATTAAAATACATAAAATAATATAAAGAAGAACTAGAGAACTCATCGTATTTTATAGAAGGTTGGTTTTTATTAAATTTTCATAGTGTTATAATTAATTTCACCTTCATAATAAGCCATAATAATACATAATACTTAATCAAATGAAGAGCAAAAGTTTATAAAACATTGGTCATAAAAATGTATATTTATTGTTTATTTAATTTTAATTAATATGAAATTTACTTAAATTTTTCAGCAGTAAATTGGAGTAAAATGAAGGAGAGTCCCGCCGCGGGACGGAGCGGAGAATAACACATGGGGTGCAGCGAAGGGTGCGGCGCGGGCAACCCACTGAAAAGTGCGCGGGTGGGGCTGAACAAACTCGCGGGGACATACAATTGACGTCGCGACCATCAAATAAATAATAATATATTTTTTTTAATCTTGTAGTAAAATTACATAATTGAGGCCCTTGCCCTCAACTACTTGTAATTCAAAGAAAAAGCCGATACTATTTTCTTAGATGGTGTTTAAGAAATATCTTTCTGTTCGGCAACCTTCTTCAAATACCTTGATTAAAATATAACATAAGTATAGTAATTACGTAGAACGTTGTGTGAATGAATAAAAACGTATAATTAAACGGTAAATGGAACGTAAGTGTCACACAAAGCTGGGAATTGATAACAGCGTTGTCATTTGTATGATAAGACTAAACTAGAAAGTGTGTCGTATGACTTCCGGCCGTAAATCTTACAAGCCTGTAGAGATAAGAAAAAAACTAAAAGGAAAATATCGGAAAATGTTGATATAGGACACCACTGCAAGTCCCTCCAGCATGTACTCTCAAATAGGGGAACAAGCATTTTAGCATTACCCCCGTGCACAACTCTTCCCGCGGGGAGGGGTGGCCCACGGCGACGTAAAAATCAATATGCTGGAGTTGTTAAATCACGCTTATAAACGAGCACTCGTCTTCGTTTCATTTCTAAAATTGCTTAAGTATAATATCTTGAAATTCTTTAGTTTACAATATCTAATAAAATCCAAACAAACAAAGTAGATTAAACAATAAAACGATATTGCTGGAATGCTATTACATTATTACATTTTATGGTAATAACATTTCTTGTGGACCGTTATAATGTTGGTATCTACAGAGATATCAAGTTAAACACCGTTTTAAGTTTTTCTATCGTTTCGTAATGTGACGCAAATGACGAGAAACTACGAAGAAGAGACGGGACTATGGGAGGAATTATTAGGAACGGTACTATTAGGAAAATGTGTGTCAAAAAATTACTATATATGTACCAATTTATACATTTTATTTTAAGTTCATTTAATTCAAAATATGTGTTGAATTCTTAATCTACAGTAAAGTCATTTAAATATTAAGATGAATAATAAAAAAAGTTACGTCAACTAAAATATACATTTTTATGAATCTAGAGTTTCACAAAATTTAACAATATAAAAGTTAAAAAAAATCGAAATAAAAATTGTATTATAGTTGTAAAAAATATATGTACTTAAATTATGTGGAAATCTAGTTTAACAGCACTATCTGTTTGAATTATAGTAGATGTTTCATAACTTTCTTAATATTACTATGACTACTGAAATAAGGTTAAGAATTCAACATTTATCTTTTATACATTCTCGCAATATTGATTTTTAATTAAGTCATACATCCCAGAGAGGCGAGGGGAGGTTGTTTCTACCTCTGTTTCACTGATAACTTTCAATTTTTTAATATTTCTGATGGACTGTAGACATATTTATTAGAAACTATATGTTCTATCTGAAGATTAGTCAGAGATCGTTACCCCAAGTGTACCTACTAAATAACTAATCGAAATAGCGTTAGACGTTTAAATCCAAAACAGACGAAAATATATACATTATTCAACATATTGATACATATTAAAGATTTAAACCTAGATATATTGAATAAGTTATTTATAATAGCAACTTCTTTATTTATGTTAATATTAACACTTGGCTTTCTTGTGTGGTACATTTCTAAGCAATAAACAACTTTCCAAAACCAACGTAATATGAATATGCAATATTATCTCAAAATTACTGAACTTCACACATTGTTGTATATCAAATGTACTTATCCGTTTTTCGCCACCTAAGTAATCAATTGAATATAAAATCGCTTATTTTAAGTTTTTCATTCCATTGCATGTGTGAAACTGGAATTAGTTTCGACTTCGAGTCTGAGCTCGCTTCTTGAATAGATTCTCAATTGAGATACTTTTAGGAATAAGTAGTTTACATTAGTAGTAATTACTATATTTTGTAACAAACTAAATTCAGGTTATTAATATATAAAAAAGCACAAGTTGTAAAGATTAAGGTTATTTATTTACGCCTATCACTTCCGATACATTTCCAGACTGTATCTGATAATAATATCGAGTTATAGAGATAGAATCTGATATAATTTATTAAGGAAAAAAGTAAAGTTAGAATTTTTTTCGTGATGCAATACAATATTATGTTATTATCTTGATAAAAATGTGAAATAGTTACCTAAAAGTAAAAAGTAATATTACTTGTCCTGTTAAAGTGGGTCACCCCCGAAGCCCCTGCCCCCAGTCCCGCGGAGTCGCTCCCCGTCCGCCCACCACCCGCAACGCCGTCTCTCAGCCGCCCGCCACTGCTCCCTTACCCCACACCACCCCTAACATTCATTGTGCCGCAATATATTTCTTTTTATGTGCAAACAGAAAAGTCATTTATTTAAATTTTCTCACGAATTCGCATCGCAATTTTATTTTATTATATTATCTATATCGCATTTAGATTGCTCAGAATTTCATTATTGAAACATGCAAAGAAAGTCGATGGTGTGTAATTCGGTTTAGCCATGCAAATATGAATGTAATATGGGCTAGGTCTCAAAATACAAATATTGAACCAATATTGCCGTTATATTAAAAACAATTTACAGAGAAGTTATTTAATTTCATGAATTTCATCTATCTTTGAAGCGAGCTCGCGTCATCGCTATTATGTCCCCAAATAATTAAATTGAAAGCTCTCGACGTTGTAGAGAATAATATTAAACTCAATCACATTGCAAAGATCACAATTTTCCGACATTAAAGTATAATAGATATGTACTTTCGAGAAGATTTTAAGTAAATTGAACGTAGCAAAAATACTCTTCGTGATATTACATTGAAATTATTAAATAACCAGCTAAAATTTCATGTTTTCACAAATTATAGGATTTTAAACAAGATCTTCATATGTGGCAATATAAACAATAAAAAAAACATAAACAGTAATTGAATTTTTAGCTGTTTTAGTCTATCTTTTATATTATATTTAATACAAAACAATTTTAAAGTTTTAATTCTTGAAAAGGATTACACAGTTTTGCCTACGGATATCTCAAGACTATATATATGAATAGATTGTTAGCTGCCGATACTTTTTATATTTTATGACATTTGATGCAGTTCATTTCATTTACTATTAACGTAATATAAAAGTATCATTGAACGAATATCACGATACTGAAATGAAACCCCATAGGTATTTTCTAAACATATAATGGTAGTGTAAAATTTAATTGTTACTCTACTTTGATCATTAAAATTCATTGGTTTGTCACGCCAGTCGAGTTGCATGCAATTACATTACTAGGATTTGGTTGTAAACCGAGCAAATTATGACAAATCTGGGTATTTTCACAAACAGGTGTTTACAGCCGCAGCTCGGTAATGAAGCGGCGATAAAAAGCGTCGTTGGCACGTTGGCACGATCACGTTCATTCATACTCCGAGGGCACGGCTCGTCGCACGAACTCCGTACGCATTCCTTGACAGCTGACATGCAGACCAATGCGGACTAACCGCCTTTTTATCTTGCCAACGAAGACGATCCAAAACAACTGATCAGATGCAAACAGAGATTAACTCGTGTATTTTTATTGAAATTCAATTAGAAAGTAAGTATCGTTTTCTCTTAGTTATATTAAAGTGTATAAAATTAGATATAACTCAGTAACTGTTATAAAGACCAAAACTTATTGCAAGGCGTAGATGCATAGTTGCGTAGCGCGTAGGCCGTAGCTAATTACTACGGCAGCAAAAGTCGGCGTTTCTTCATAAAGCTCGACAATAATCATTCACACGAATAAAGGTCGTTTCCTTGTTTTCATTGAGAGGGAACACAAGCCGTGTTGTGCACGAGTGCGGGCGGGGTCACTTAAAGTTAGTGTCGGCTCGTAAACGTATCGGGCGGCTACAGGCTACCGCTCGCTGCCGGCTCGCCAGGCCCCGCGGCGACCGCACTCGACACGCTGCACGTCGCCGCCTGAATCGCACCCATTCACACGCTATCACGCTATGGACGTTTCTTGCCATTTTTCACCAAAACAACTCCACGACTTCGATGTGCTCTTGCTAGTCTAGAAAAGAGAGATCGTGCTATATGTTAAGGTTTATTTTCAGAGGATATTAGAAAAAGAGAAAATGCAGTGTAAATAAAAAGCAACTTCATTTAAAAGTTAGTTTTTTAGTAAGACAATGATAAATTTAACGATAGTTTATATAAAATTACAAAATTAATGTGATTGATCGTTGGGATACAGTCTTTTGCTATGATCTTGGTCTAATATATATAGGTATGTAGGTATGCATTAGATTGTAATTTCAAAACAAGTATTGAATGAATGGTACTATTAGAAAAGTTCGCAAGGCGTATCCACAATAGGCTCCCCTGGGAAAGGCGGCGGCGGCGTTCCGACAACAGACAGCGGGTGTCAGCCGCCACGTGCTACCCAAGGCCACTCGCTTAGTGTCAAGGTCATTGCCACTCCAACTCGGTACACGCGGCTCCCACGCTTCTTCTGTCACCACAAATAGACTAGCCCACTCTAAACAACCTGTACACCGCTCAACTGGCACAGAGAACTAAGCATTGCGAGTCACACAAACTCCTATGAATGGTGGCGTATCAGCAGGTATTCATCTCTGGGGAAGCGCTGACATAACGGGACAATAAGTCTGTTTATCTAAAATGACTTGGTAAGAGATCCGTATGACATCATGAGAGATTTATTTGTTGAATCTAATCATCATTTTTGCTATACGAAATCGCAGTTAAGAAAAGTATTATTGGTTAAAAATACCTTTGCACCTGTCTGTATAAACTAGGTACTAACCTACTTCTTATATAAAAATAGTTCATAATCAATAACAAAATTTCCTTGACCAACTTCTTAATACTTTCAATGCCTATTTATAAAGTTTGTTTACAAATATTATTTAATGATTTCCACACTGGCACCAATTACAGTTAACGTAGCATCTCAAATAAAAAACAAATGCATCATTAAGACGTATTTCTGATCTATTCCGGTGGTGATAAATACAAACAGTACAGATATATGACAGATAATGTTTTTGTTGGTTAGTGGACAACGGAAAATGTGGGTCTTCTATATTATATCGTAAGAGAACACCGCCGCCCATGGACCACCTCGCCAAAGTCCGCGCTCTGGTTGTATTGCCGGCTTTTTACGCGATTTATACATCTTTATTAACTGACTCCGATATCCTCATTCACTCAGCGAAACTACCATTTGAAACCGAGTATTCAGTAAGCCCGTGGCATTATTTCGGACGTGCCTGCCTAGTTAGTGCCTCGGCATATGCATCAGGATGGTTCTCCCACGGGTTGCATACTACGGGTTACTATTATGGTTACATCCTATAATATATGTGGATATATTAGTCTCTTGCCGTGATATTAGAAAGAAACGTTTTTTAAACAATATGAAAAAAATAGAGAATTTTTACTTTTCGCGTTTGTAAAATATTCCACCAGAAAAGTACAAATTTTAGCCATTCAATAAAGCGAAGGGTTTGTGATAAGAGGCTGGACGGGTCAATTGATTGCAATACGTATGCTTTGAACACAAACAATTATGGCGTGTCTGGCTCTGAGCATGCCACCCCTGTTGTCTGGCGCAGGGATTTTCTGTAATAACATCATTATAGGTGCACGTCCCTCGATCGATGATCGCGACATAATATCTTTTATAATTAATTCAAAGATGAATGTGGTGTTACTTTTTATTACAAGTATATATTACTTTTTCAATTTTGATTAAATTACTCGTGAGAATGTAATGAGTAATTTAATCAAAATTGCAAAGAAAACTTAGTCTACCTGCCTACATATTTTGAAATAAGTGCGTTGTGTTCTAATGCTGTTTTATGTAGAAATTTATTATTATAAGGTTATAGATAAAAATAAAATGTATCTACGAGCCTCTAATAATAATTGTTCCGACGGTCTTTTAAACTCAGTATTAACAAATTTTTAGCATTCATTTGAAAATCAAATTCTTTTTAACCACAAAGGAATGGAAGGAATAAATTTGGAGTTATTTTCAAATGCACATTTTAGTTTGGTACGCACGCATTCACATTTCGACGATATATTATGGTATAGACCGGCACTTGTGTAATAAATACACTTTAACCTAATTCTAAATAGACAAAGATTATGTTGTCTACCTTTGCTTATCCATGCCCTGTTATAGAATTCTTAATATTATAGGACGATATATTATGTCTGATCTTAAAAAATATTTTTCTTATTGATAACATTCCAATCCGAATTCAGACTGATAACGCATATGCTGTTATCATGTTTATTTTTTTTTATAGTATAGCGGACAATAGAGCAAGTTGGTCTCCAATATGGTAAGAGAACACCGCGGCCCATGAACAACCGCGCCACAGTCCGCGCATTAGTTGTTTTGCCGACTTTTTACCCCGCTTAAGCGGCACTTTTAAAGGCCTCCGATATCCTCATTCATACAGCGAAACACAGTACAAGTACCGTTTCACGCTGAGTATTCTGTGAGCCCGTGGTATCACTTCGGACGAGCCGGCTC
>DWCF01003377.1:0-19833 GCA_018230265.1 Delias oraia
AATATTATTATATTATATTGTGGATTATACTAACTTTCCGTGAATTTCTTTATAGGGCGATGTTAAATAGAGGTAGCTATTTTTTATTGAAATAAATATTTACCTGAGATTGTATATTTCCATTTTTCTATGTTCATTGTATGACTTCATATAAATACTGTACTATAAGAAAAAAATATTTGTTCTTCAATTACGGAGGCGTGCCTTTCAAAAGGCCGCTATTTCTCTGAAAGAATAATACTATGTATCCTCAAAAACCGTTCACAATAACAATTTTCTAATTTACCTTGTTTCTTTCACCCGTTTCCCTATTATTTTTATTGGTTATTTTTTCCGATTGTATCTTGTGCCCTCATTATTTTCAAGACAAAAAAATATATATTGTATACCTACATGCTTCAATAAATAATAATAATTTTGAATATGAAATACGTTTAGATAAATCATAAGAGGCAAATGATGATTTTTTAAGAATAATAATTTTATAATCCATATTAAAAGCATATTTAATGGAACTCCATGTTTTAAGCCACTTTGCTTATCTAAGATGCCTAAAATTGTACTAAAAATGACACATAATGCTGAACTAAGAGCCACTTTTCGATAAAATAGCTAGAGCCAAGAACCTAGTATCATATTACTAGAATTTTTCATGCAAATTTGTTCGGCGCAGGTAGACCGGATCGTGTTCCGCGAAACGGTATTTGCATATCGATGGGTTGGGAATAACTCTTTGAAAAATGTGCTCTTATACCGTGTTATCGACATTATAGCCATTTACATTGTATTGATTTTATCTCGAAGCTAGTTCGAGACTTGCATACAATTAGAACTATGGAGGTTAAGTTTAATATCAGCTCATACTGGGACATGAGCAAGATTTAATGTCAACCTGTCTTTTTCACTTAACATTCTGCTTACCAAATATATAACCCGTGGGAGAGCCATGCTGAAGCATATGCGTACGCACTAATTGGGCTGACTCGCCCGAAGTAACACGGGCTCACAGAATACTCAGCGTGAAATAATAGTACTTGAAATGGTACCTCCACTGTGTTGCGCTGAGTGCGTGAAGATCTCGGAGGCCCTTTATAATGCTGCTTAAGCGGCATAAAAATCCGGCAACACAACTAATGCGCGGAATATGGCGCGGTTGTTCATAGGCGACGGTGTTCTCTTATCATATATAAGACGCACCTGCTCCATTGTCCGCTATTAAAAATACCTTTATTTTAACTACAAATTATTCAGTAGTTTTATACTAAATGTAGTATTTTAAGCGATTAATAACAATATTTAGTATGACCCGTAGTTTTAAATACCGCTGCAGCAATATTACGTAGCTCCTCTGATGAAACGAATCACTGGCTATTCAAATGGGAACTAAGTATTATAGACAGGCAGATAATTGACTAGAAAAATGTTTCACGGAGAAATCTGAATCCATATTTTTGTTGTTTTATGCGTTTTACTTATTAAATGATCTATCAGCTTCTAGATTTTAGTTATAATAGGATGTTGTTTTGAGGAGACTACAGCTAAGATCTAAGTCAAGCAAAGTCCTTCTCACACGGAATTCGAAGTAAATATCACAGAGATAATTATAATAATTTCGTAGACGTTTTTTATGGCGGGTCTCTTATATTGTAAGTGAACACCGCTGCCCATGGACATGCTGCGACACAGTACCGGTTGCTCTATGCCGTTAGTCCGTGCTCTGGTTATGTTTCCTCTCATATAAACCGCCTAAGCGGCATAATTTCATGGGTCTCCGATATTCTCACTCACTCAGCGAAACACAACACAAATACTGTTTTACGCTGAGGAGTCTGTGAGTAATCTCAACATTTTATATCTATAGCTGAATGTATAGATTTTTATGAGTTTCAAAAACATTAGTAAATATTGTAATATGTTTGAATAAAATCGTTCTCATTTATATAATTTGAACCGATGCGAACCTATTGACTTTCATTGAATCGAGTACCTACAACTTGTGTATTTAATTTTATTTGATAGCAGAACGCGTATCATGCAGTGCTTTTCAAAGTGTTTACATATGCACGAACCACTGGACAATGTTTAACTTTAATGTTTTTCTTTTTTAAACATTCCTACTATTTGATTTGGATAAAGTTCGTTTCTAAGGCATTCAGGTGATTTTATCTTTTATCCGCATACATAAAATAAATGTATTTAAAAGCCTTCATATTTTTACGTGATGTTGAAGAAGCCGGAAAACCGTACTGGGAGCTTTCATTAAAAAATCTGCTTTATCCCTTCGAGATAGAAAGAAACGATGTTTGCTGGAGTTTTTTTTTCTATTTTATAGATTTATAAATCACTGTATAAGACTTACGTTCAATATAATAATAACATAATAGTATTTGCCTAAATATTGCATTATTTAAATGAAAAAAAATTCTAAAAATACAATTTTTGCATTCAATGCATGTTTTATAATGAGACCCCTGAGAGCAATTATTATTCATAAGTTGCCGAGAAACGCCGAGAAATTAAAATAGTGCAAGAACAATAAATTCAATCTGTTTATGGATGATTCGATGCGAGCATGCTAAAGCGGGACTAGCGACCACTACAAATTTGGAGAGGGAAGCTTGTTATAAATTCTTTATGTAACGTAATATAGTACTTTCTATAAACCCAAAGGAGAACGAAAAAGATTTATGTCAAAAAAACCTTATATCTTCGGGTCACAAAAAAGTGAGGACTGGGTAATAAGTCATATTAATATTTGATCTGCTCTGAAATATTCATAAACTTCCAGAAGGTTCTATAGAAAATCGAAATGTTCCTGTATGAATTTGACACAGTTGAAATGCTTGACTTTTATTTTAAAATAAGTTTTCTTAGAGGATATAAAACTGTAATTTTAATTGAGAGTCTCGTAGCTAAGTGATTTAATAAATCTACCATTTAGCGAGAGCTACAGGGTTCGAATCCCTGTCCGGATAATTATAAATTATAATTTAATTTATAATTAATTTAGTCTTCCAAAGACTAAAGGGCTTGAAATTGAGTTAGAGTTATACTGAAGCATGTGCTGAATGGGCCGGCTCGTTCGAAATGATACCACGGGCTCACAAAATATTCAATGTGAAATGATAGTTGTACTAAAAAACGGCGCTATCCTGTGTTTCGCTGAGTGAGTGAGGATATCGGAGACCCTTTAAACTTCCGTTTAAGTGGCGTAAATAGCCGGCAACACAACCCATGCATGTTCTTTTACAATATAGACCCACCTGCTACATCAAAAAGAAATATTAATGGATGCTTTTCATAATTGCATGATAATGAACTTAATATCTGTTAAATATTTTAGTTTCAAAAGGCCAGGTGTGTAAGAAATAATATTTTACTTTTGTAAAAAACAAAGTTACTGCCATAGAAAAGTTTTATTCAAACCCAAATAATTATCAACTCTTTTGCAACTTTAGCAATTATGGTTAAACAAATCATCTTAAACAATGAAAGGAGAAATCCTTCAATGTTATAGACATTGAACAAAGAATTTTACCGTATAACGTTACAATTTCATTCTCTAAGGAAATTTAGAAAGGAAATGTATTTGTGACGCTACGGTACGTGTCTTAGAATAATTTGAAAGTAAGGGTAACTTTTTAAGGGCATTCGCACCTTTTACAGATGGAAAGTTTACATGAAATTCCTAATAACATACATCGTAGAATTTAATAAATTATGTTAGTAAAGTTATGTTGTTTTATATATTCGTATGGAACAAATTTAGATTTACAAAGTGAAAGGTGAAATGTTTTTTATTTATTATGATTTTACCTTCTGTGACAAGAGTTTTATTAATACAAAAACTGTATTAATACATGTAATAAGGTGGAATGCATTTAACCATACTACGTATTCTCGTACCAAATTATTATATATATGTTATTTTATAAAAATCGGCCCAACTCTTTTGGAGAAAGAATTTTTGTCAAAGATTTTTCTATATGCATACCGGTATTTTTTAATTTTTCAGGTGGGTATATAAGGTGGGTCCTCTATATGGTAAGAGAACACTGCCGCCAATCACCAACTGCGCCACAGTCCGCGTATTGGTTGTGTTGCCGGCGTTTTACGCCACTCACGCGGCCTTTTAAGGGATTCCGATATCCTCACTCACTTTGCGAAACAGTACAAGTACCGTTTCACGCTGAGTATTATTAATTTTATTAATATTAGTTATAGATTGTAGATGATTTTTACGGACTTTTATTTATTATAGCGTGGATAAAAAATATTATTGAAATTATCTGTTATTGCTATGTTTGTCTTAATCAATATATACTTTTTCGCGAAAGGGAAGATAAATAAGGGAAGGTGTCACCAAAATTCATGTTTTGTTTGTGTAGCTAATGGTGCCCCCTGTACACTTAAAAAGAAGGAACAACACATTTAGAGCTCCGTTTACATGCTTTTGTTGTCATATGTTTTATACCCAGACCCTTTTTAGTTATTGACACCTTAAACTATATATAATACGGTATCTATATATAATGGTTTTTGGAAGATCGTAGTTTCTACACATTTTACGTTTAATTTATTATAGCACGCAACAGAGCAGGACGGTGATTGAAACTGACGGTGATTTGATTGTGTTGCTGGCTTTTTATGCCGCTTATGCAATGCCATTTCACTGGTCCCTCATACCTTCAGTCACTCTGCGAAACTATATTTTCAGTCTTGTATTTTGAGAGCCAGCAGTATTACTTCGGATAAGCTCCCGTGCGAGAGCCATGCTGAAGCATATGCTGACGCACTAATTGGGCCGAAGCGTCCGAAGTGATACAACGGGCTCACAGAATACTTAGCGTGAAACGGTACTTGTACTGTGTTTCGCAGAGTGAGTGAGTATATAGAAGGCCCTTAAAATTGCCGCTTAAAAAGCCGACAAAACTAACGATGCGTGAACTGTGGCGCAGTTGTTCATGGGCGGCGGTGTTCTCTAACCAACTTAAAGGTACCACCTGCTACGTTGTCCGCTATAGAATTTTAAAAAAATGGTTCAAATTGTTAGCATAATCAGCATATGCTTTATATTATTGCATATGCTATGCTTTTGGCATAGGCTTTGCCATGATTAATATGATGTTTTGATATTCGCCCAGCGACTGTTAAGCTTTTCCATAGACCGAATAAAAAGTTCAAATATAATTTTTTAAGCAGATGTTGATAATCTAGACCTTTTATGTGTATTACAAGTGTTTATTTTCAAATCGAACTGGAAAAAAATAACAAGAAACACTTATTGAACCAGCTTAGGCTTAATTGAGCTCGCAATAAAAGAAATACTCCGATTTTCCTTGTGTTTTTTAATTAATATAGAACTGTAATTAATACATTTAAGTTGTCAATAAAAAGACGATAATATTTTAATTTTACATATTGAAAAAAAGTGTTAGAGTGGGGACCATGGACCAGCAAACGCAGCTTAGTTCGTCCATCCACAAGGTGAACAGACGACCATATAATTTTTTTTATAGTATAGCGGACTACGAAGCAGGTGGGTCTCCTATATGGTAAGAGAACACCGCCACCCATGAACAACCGCGCCACAGTCAGCACATTGGTTGTGTTGCCGCCTTTTTACGCCGCTTAAGCGGGCACTTTAAAGGACCTTTTAAATGTTGCCGGAAGACGCTGGTTGCAGGCCGCCACCGACAGGTATACATGGAAGTCCGGAGGGCAGGCCTATGACCAGCAGTGGACGTTCAACGGCTGAAATAATGATGATGATGATAAATTTAAAAAGTTATACGGTCAGAATTGGTAGCATGTTTATCAATTGAAAGAATTTGGAATCACGAAACTAAGTAAAGGGCAATCTAAGTCGTCAAAAATATCTCATCCTTACATAAGCTTAAGCGCCTAAGGGCCTCAAACTTTGGAAGTCAATAAATTTGAGTTATGACTCCTTATGAGACTTAAGTTTATGAGATGAGCCACAGGGAGACATAGATGTCATTTTATATAGAAAATATAACGTTTTAACCAATTTGTTTTCCTTATGCACAATTTTTATTATACATGTTGATTTTAATTTACGTCAGCTTCGAACGTGACTATTGTTAATCTGAATATATTAGATAGAAATTTAAAATTTGTATTTAAAATGCAAAAAAATGAAACTGAATAAATTACGACCTATTAATGATTACACATTCCTTAAAGGCCGGCGACGAAACCGCGGCTTTGCAAGGACTGAGGGTTTGCATCGGCGCAAGACCGCGTGCCCTAGGTAAGCCTCCTGCTCGTTTTCCAACAATTAAATAAAATAATAATAAATAATATTATTATTTCAAGACTGTCATTGTTGATGGCTCTAGTAAACTACAGCGACGACATGGGCACCGAATTTGATTCCCGGTCTAAACAAAATTTAAAAGTAGTATTTTAATATTATTTACTCGTGGGACACCAATAGAGTCCTGAAAAAGTTTACACTAACTGGATTCGTCGGAGGTGATACTACGACCTCAGAGAATTGCAGCGTGAAAGTTGTTATATTTTAATTGACTAAGCGATGACACCTGCGGCCCAACTTATTATCTCGCCACTTAAAAAGCATAAAAACCTGCAACACAACCTGGATCGAGGAGCGATTGTCGATGAGATATTACCATCAGACTGTCAGTCCCGTAGTGCGGAATACGAAAAAAATTACTTATCTTTTACTGTTGAACACTCAACGTAATACGGTGCTTCTACTGTGACTTCGCTGAAGTGAGTGAGGATGTCAGAGGCCCTTAGAAATTCAGCTTAGGTGTATTAAAAATCCGGCAACACAACCAAAGCGCGGACAGTGGCGCGGTTGGCCATGGCCGACGGTGTTCTTTTCCCATATAGAAAACCGACCTGCCGCTTTGGCCGCATTAGCACAAATAAAAAAAAATGGAAGTGAGTGATATACTGTCAGTCTTTATATATCGGAATTAAAATAGAGACTAATTTACCGGCGTGAAAGTTATTGTAAAATCTACGACACCATCAAAATATCCGCCACACAAAAGCCATTTAAAATAAATTGATAAACGATATTAAACTCACGCATCAATAGCCATTTTAGCGAACTCATAATCGGATTATTTTAATTAATAAAAACGTCAGAGATTTATTTTTATATCTTTACTTATAAGCACCTCTTCCCACCAATATATAAAATTAATATACACCTATATCAGTTAATGTTTACTTAATTCACTATTGTTATATAAAAATCTATTGTCTCATATTTATGAGATGATAAATAAATTTGCATCATATGGAAAGCGGGGAGCTGAGCAGTCTAGTAAACTATCGTGGCGGCATTAATTTCGGGTTTGATTCCTGGTTTGAAAACAATTTATTTAAATGAATATTCGTATAAGGTATTTATACGATTTAGACTTTAGAAACAGTACTATTCAATTGATTTGGGGTTTTAGCTAAAAATTAGTTATATGCGACACTACAATTGCATTTGGTTACCGCGTTTTGTTTTCAGTTTATGAGCGTACCGAAAGGCCGGCAACACAACTGTGGCCAATTTGGCGTTGTGAGTATCTATTGTCATAAGACAGCTTTTTCCAGAATTAAGGCTTTTATTATTCTATAATGTAAAAAATTACAATGGCATTTAAAACCACGTATACTACGGTATATACGGTATACTATACAATTATTTCCACTAAGAATTTATGTGGGTTTATATATAAAAGCCTTTCAAAATATTTCCATCTAGTAAATTATTACAAATTTTTCTAGTTAAATGGAAAATAAGCTCTATGAAGTATTTCTAGTTTGATAAAATAGCAATAAATCCGTATCAATGCTCAATGTTGCATTACAAAGTCTATTTATATACAAAGTAGCGCCTACTCCTCTACGACACAGCGTCTCATATTTATCACAACTGAAGCCAAGTGCGTAAATCATGCAATAAATAGTTAAGTATGAAATATTCAGCCTCTTTACGATGGGGTGCGAAAATAGCGGTAAACTCCCTTTTATTTCATTCTCGACCAATTTTATATTCCAACTAATAAAGTGAAGAACAAATTGTTTTTTTAAATTTTAAACCTCTTGTTGTATCTTTACGAAAAAATCTTTTTTTCGTATTTTTGTACATATTTCAATATATTTACTCTATAAAGTAAAATATTTATAAAAGACAAGCCTAGCTTATAGTTTACCAATGTTAACTTGAAGAGATACTTTCCAAGACAAATTATAATACAAGAGATAAAGAAAGAAAAAGAGAGAAGATACACCAGTTCATTTACATACCTGCCATATCTATTTTGAAACTATCCCAACCTCAATTTGTGTCCGGATAAATTCATTACTTCAATTTATTTACACTCCAATATTGCTTTAAAACGATCGATCTTATTTAACGCCAACCAGGCGAGAAAATTGACTTTTAATTTGCAATTTTCAATATCAGGCAACTTCAAAGGTTGCGATATTGCTGTAAGGAGATTACCTAAAGGTATTATAAATTAATAAATAAATTATTATATTAAAGCATATATATTTTAAGTTTTTATAACAGCCGAATATTACACATTTACCGCAATTGAATGCTAGAGTAGTTGTGAAAAATTCTTAAAATAAGAATATTTTTCAAACAAGATAAGTGTAATAAAGTATGTACAAAAAGTGGCTAAAGTGGCTAACAAATATACGAACTCCTTTAACAGTGATATTTATTAAATACTATGGTAAAAATGGTATGATTTAGCAGCATTAATACAATAAAAAGCTAACATTGATATCGCGAAGCAGAAGCCCATCTTTTAATGATTTTCGTATTTCAGTGAAAGCGTAAAGATTTCCTTAAAACACCTTTGATAAAAAATAACTTATACGTACAACCATCTTGGACAGACGAGGGCTCTCCGTAAAACAAGTTTGATTGCTTTTTTATTGCTTTCGTATCTCACTTGAAAGTTTGTTTAGTCTAAGAATTTCAAGTATTGTTTTTATTTTTCGTTATGCAATAGAATAACATTGAGTCTATATTAACAATATATTAAATAAGATAAATTGCATTTTATTTATAAAACATCATGATTTATAAACCTTCCAACAGATAGACAGCCGCACTTAAATACAAGTTGCATCGATGATGCGTTGCCAACTTTATAAGACTGTGCTTCCCTTCAAGAAAATATTACATTTAAAGTCTCTGAGGCTCTCAGAACCTGCCAACCACTAAGGATACTTCATTCGCCCAGTTACTTTTTATTTGTCGTTAACTGATTATGGACAAACATTTGCTTCATTCCCCTTACATAATGTAGAAGATAATTCTCAACACAAAAAAAATCACACCGCATTTTATGTAAAGCTTTCAAATATTCAGCCATTCCCTAAAAAAAGATTTCAATTAAGTAAATGACAGTGGATTGTATTATCAAGAATTCATTTTTGAAATGTTGGTCGAAGGGAGTGGTACTTGAAACAATCGGCGTTATAAAATCACTGCAACCGGGGTAAAGTGCCGGTGAAATAGAAGGCACTTATTACTCCACTGTTCACTCTCCCTTAAACCGAACCCTAAATTAAAAATTAATCTTCGGTCATCTTTGTTTTGGAAATAATTGCTCATATAAAATCCTAGCATAGGTAGATTTTATTATATTTTGACATATATTCTAACCGTGTTAAAAAATAATGTGCCTCTTATGTTTATTTTAGCTGAATAATAGGTTGATTGAAACGTTTTAGATTTTTACAAATAATGCAGTAATTATATTAAGAACATTTGTATTTTTTTTGTAACGAACAATTACAAGATTACTGGATCAGTTTTTTAGTTTCTTTCAATGATAGAGTTTTTGAGTATTCGAATTTTTCCCTATCCCACAAAATGGAAATACAAAATTGCGTAGCTGATTTGGAGATGTACTTGCGATAAGTTAGTAAACGTTATATAATAATAGTATTGGTAAATTTACAAAGTTTCGTCAAAGGGAAATTTATATTAGTCTTTGCTCGTGATTGTATTTCTGAAACTTTGATAAAATAACTTTGACTCTTACCAACTTTTTTGAAGTGATTTCTGAAAGGGAAACCGTATAGAAAAATTTTTTTTATTTCTTTCTACTAACATCTCTTAAAAATATTAGTTAATTCTTTGTAATTAAAACTTTTGTTTAATACTTTATTAAGGACAGAAGTTACTTTTACAACATCGTTTTATCCTTATTTATTTTGAGTTTCTTAGGAACCTTACCTACCAAAAGAAAAGAAATTACTAATAATCCAAAATTAACGGAACCTAATTGTATTGGCGAATTGATTATCAATAAAAATAGTTCACATATATACCAGGACTTTCTAAACAACATTCTTCAAGATTAATCATACATAAAAGTTTTCCTATACAAGAAAGATTTAATCTTTACTAAATCTATAGAGTGTATTCTGGGGATCCTTTTTGAATTTATCATACAATGAAACGTGGCCTACATCTTGTGTTTTCATTTCGGATTAACAAACTTCGCACCGCAGCCATCTGTGCTATTCCTTCAAGATATTTTCTTTTCCTTCTCGTACACGATCTTGACGATTGGCTTTTGTGATTTATAAAGATTTGCAAGCAAACCGCTTATCGTTCCCCGCTGTGTTGTATTATGATATTATCATAATTATATTATTTGTCTGCGTCATTCCTATACATTCAACAAATTAAATATCAAATAATCTTTTAAATATTAACTAATTTGCCAATCATCACATATAGACAATACTTACTAATATGGTGCTCCTCCTGAACTTATTTTTAGTGTTATTAAAATTATATATTAATTAAAAAAAGAGATAGAGAACAAAGTAGTAAATATTTAAGCAATTTCAATTCAAAGATTTTACCTATAATACTTGTAGTTCTTGTAATGTTTAATACCGTGTGGACACAAACCAGCTGCGAAAGGTATCGTATTAAGCAGTTACAATATTTTCAGTAGCTTATTGAAAACTTTACTCAAAGTGTTGTGCCAGTTTGCTTTAAGTACTTCCTAACTATGGTCCTAGGAAATGTAGATTACATCAGCGCAGGATGCCAACCCTCTTGTTTTATGTTAAGAGTGTTTAAGACACCTTTCTACAACTGATCATGAAAATACAACTAAAAATTATAACGTATATTACATGAACTGTAAAAGTATGTTGTTTGTAATTATTTATTATAATTACCTTTATATTTATATTTAAATACAAAATAAATCTTATTTCACCAAGTAATAGACAAACTGATTAAAAATACTGATAGATTCTGAAGTATTCAAAAGCAACGCTACGCAAATAAGAGATATGACTACCACGCGATTTACACAAGATAAGGAAAATCGATTACGGGTGAGAAATTTAACTTACCTCTACTAAATAGAATGCTCAAGACAATGATGTAATCCCACCTTTTAATTCACATTACTTCAGTTTATTAAACAAACACAACACAAAAATATCACAGTTGCAATTTAATGTTGTGTTTTGAACCAGATTGTGTTAGGACACAGTAGCATCGCCAATATGAAATATGCGATTAAAAGACTGTCTAATAGACACGAGATATCTGGTTTCTATCAAGAAAGGTTTTTGATATGTGGAAGCGAGGATACAGCGCGTAGAGTCCCGACAACGGCGCGGCAAAGACTGCCCGGGGAGGGGACTGCGCCGCCCGCCCTAACTACGGGACGCCGATACAAAATTAATACTTGTTTTGCTAAGAGTGATTTCGATTTGCTGAGCCCAAATTTGGAAAGTTTGATCTTGTTAGCAATTAAAGTTGTCTTAATATATACTTGAACAGTTAAGAGCCATTAGACCTCAGGGCCGTTTTCTCGAACAATGTTTCAGCGATGTTAAAGTAATTCAACAGCTGTTGAACAAAGTTAGAGGTTTTTCATTTAACTTACCTGGATTATGTTTATTTAAAATTACTATACAAGAAGTTCTCATAAATGCTGGCACCAGTATAGAGAGAACCGAATCTTAATTTTCATTAATCTGGAGCAGTCCCAATTTATTTAAAACATTGTGGTGAAAGAGAGGCCAAGTTTTTCATTAAAAAACTCTTTTAAAAATTTTGTATTTACGTTTTCAATTTTGTGTAATATCAACTATTTTTTATATATTTATAGAATTGTTAATATTAGCTTGATGACACTAATACTAACAATATTGTCAGTTAGTACTTAAATATTTGATTATAGTTATGTATTTATTGCCCATGATGTTCGTAGCCATAATCTTGCGGTATAACATTATCATAGCCGCATTGCATCGTAGCGCCGTAAGTGACCACGGCTACGCAAGCGCTACGCAAGATACGTTAAGCACATTAATAAGTGGTAATGTGTCAGCAAATGCATTACTGTGCCATTTACGAGGCAAATCATTTCAGGAGCGATGGCCGTTACATTGAAGAAAGTTAATTATATTTTGTACCAAATAAAATTACAAATTAAACACACATATTAATGGAATTCACGTAAGTTCACTCAGAAATTTTAATTGTTTTTATTTAAGTCTCTAAAGTCACATTGTGAGTAAAAACTCACTTAGAAATTTAAAACTGTTAACTATCTAATAATTTCAATTAATTTTATTTTATATAAATATTCATAACAAAATGAGCCCTTACTTCAAACCAACTTCAAAGTGAACATAGTAAGCCAGGATCTCATTTTAAATCTACTATTAAGTACAAAACGCCCAAACGATACGCTATTACGATGTTTTACGGAACGTAATAAAGTCCTTGGTTGACCCAATCGCTCTACGTCAGTTCAATATGACGGTGCCAATAATGCGGCCGGCACCGCCTCTGAACACGATTAAATTTTTAACATTTCCATTCCACAAACGTGCAGCATACAATAAAGGCTGGACATAGAGGCATTTGGGATAGATCTTTGTTTATTGAAGGCAAATGAGTTCTTGATAAGGTTTGTAACATCCTGGTCTACCAAAAACTAGGACAATTTGTTAGATTTGTTCGCCAAGAGTGTGAGAAATTCCTTCAACTGTTCTGTTGTTTCTCAAAACATTGTAAACATAAGTTAGACAATATTCATAAGCCTCGCTCTATTACGGTCTGAATACAAAACCGCAGATGCGACTTTAATATGAAAATTTTTGATTCGTTTGCGGTATCTCAACCTTTTCAGACATTTCAAACATTTGTAACAACCCACATTTTCTGCATATTGTTAGCGTTAAGCTTTTGTTAGAACGGTTTCATTTGAAATATATAAGTTGTCAAAAGTTAAGTGGCATTAAAATAATGGCAATTGTATATTATAATGTATATATTAGCTTAATACATAAAGCGAATTAAATTATGTGTAGTTTATAAAATATATATCTATGTAAGATCTAATTTTATTGGCAAGAAGGCTGTGTTAAATCTAGAAGAAGGCAACGATTGAGAATGGCCTAGTGCTACGGTGGCATAATATTAATGTTACGGTATATACGATGATTTTAAATCACAAATAGTGGCATATGAAAGAAAATACTTCTACCGATAGATCTGCAGAGGACAATAGTATAGCGGACAAAGGAGCAGGTGGGTGTCCTATATGGTAGAAAATACGGCCGCCCATGAACAACCGCGCCATAGTATGCGTATTGATTGTGTTGCCGGCTTTTAACGTCACTCAGCTTTTTACGCACTCACTCAGCGAAACACATTACAAGTACCGTTTCACGTTGAGTATTCTGTTTTAATACAAAGAAAAGTTTTAAAGAATATGTACTTTCTTATATTCAATTATTTATAGTTAAAAATCATTATGTTCCATGCTACATACCACCAAAGTATACTTATATTTTAAACTTTTATGAATACATTCAGTTGTCTTCAGCTTGTATGAAGATGAAAACAGCATATAGGATAACAAGTTGTGTTCCACCCGCTTTAATAAATGACCCAGCAATTGAAACAACTAGATTGCGATCGAATCCTCTGCGTATGCAAATTACTTGCGAATTACCTTATAAATTGCTTTAAACTGATAAGTTGGATTGGTTTAAATGAGAATATACTGCGTTAATACTAATTTTCCTTATTCGTTTATATACCTAATAAAAGATTAAGAAATAAAACCTAACAGTTAATGTACCTATGTATATAAAAATTAAAGAAGAGGATTAACATTACGTTCATCATATAATAAATAAAAAAACTTGAAAATAATGTAGTCTTGCTATTTCTAATTACCGTAGAAGACATGTGAAATACCAATGTGTACTATACAAATGATAATACCTTAATCTCGATGAACAAATCCTAATAATTTAGAAGATTGTATTGTGAAATTCATATTAATTACTTCTTTCGATCGAGTAAAATTAAATAAAAATTCTATAGAAGTTACAGTTGGACAAATAGACTAATTTTTTTCAGTAATAACAATTATAAACTTTATTTAGTAATAGTATAAGTTTATTACAATATATGTACTGTAGGTTACTTTAAAAAAAATTGTTTTTTTGGTTCTCTTCTTGGAAACTAATTAATTTACGCGCGTTAATAGAACTTCTTGTTTCTAACAGAATACAGTTGTGTATCGGTCCAAAGTTCGCACCAAAATTATAAAGAGAGAAATTGCTACATATTTTTTTAACGTTTTGAGAATTTTGAGCTATGTAAGCGTCTAGTGGAATGCACCAATAGTATGTGTAGTCTGTCAAGTAAACTGTGTCATTAAGTCATGAAGCGTCAGCTTGTTTATGCTAATATAGTTGACAAGTAGCGAAGCTTTGATTTTGCCTGAGCAGGGCAATGTGATACGCCCCTAGTCCGCTAACTTTATACGTCGGCTTTTACAAAATTCGATAGCTACTTAACATGGACGCTGGCGAAAGTTTACCTTGGCGCTCGTACGTTCTCTGTAATAATTCAGGCTTTATACGGGTGGAAAGGTTGCATAAGGAAGGCAATGTGTGACCATGAGTTCATGATCGAAGTTTACCATATGTTCTTCCCATATTGTAATGCCACTGCAATTCTTATTTAGCTCATACCTGCTACTCATAACACAACATATAAATCGATATCATTTTTATTCAAAAGCTATAGCTTTAATTAACGATTTTCTAATAAAATATTCAATAAATTTAGGATTATTTTGCCAGAAATAAATGTTATTTTTAATTATATTGTCATTAACGTCAAAGAGTGTTTAATCAATACACTCTAATAAAAAGCTATAACTAACTTAACTATTTCATAAAAAGCGACGAAGAGCTTATTTCAATTTCTAACTTTATAAATTACGAAATTCAATATATCGAGGATTGAGAAATCAGTGTTTATTACATTGCCGCCTGAGCCAAGAAATTCATTAAACACAAACGTCTGGAAAGACAGCACTTGATATTCCAACAATGATAACGTTTCTCGCGACTCCGTATTTGAACAACCTCCAAGTTTTAAACGAATTTCATTGCGCGAAATAATAAAAGGCCGTGCGGCATGCTATATTTTTGACATCGCAAAGTCCGATAATGCCACTCGTATTTTATTCAACCGGCATTTTTCTATTTGAAATGTTCGCACAAAATTTATGACACCAAACAAATTTGGCTAGGTAATCCATTAGCTTTGAACTGAAAACAACGGAATAGTGGAGCTTTTGTGCCACACCTGGACTTCTCGCGTATTAGCTGATAAAATGGCGCTAACTTCCAAATTTATAGCGTTAAAGTTTCCGGAGTTAAAAAGTGACTAGAAGGTGGTGAGTTGTTGAAATTGTTAGTACGAAGGTAATATACATCTTATCAACGGCAGCCCACCCGCTAGGCCTATGAACGTAAATCTTTCTTTTACTGCCCCACCTGTCGAACAATAATTTACTGCTGGCTTAAACTTCTCCAAGAAAATCCCCAACACCTTATGAAAATTGCTTTACTTCAAATCAATTTAAATTTTGATTTATGCTTATATTCACGTATATAATAATTATAAAACTCCTATTTTAATTTATGCTATAATACATACGCTGAAATAATACGATGATGCCATGACGTATACTTTAGATTCACATTATTTTTTTTATTAAAACTCTAGACACATATAAGTACGGGTCTGTATTTGAACTCATCAGCACTACTTAAATTATCGTCCCTACTGATTTCTATAAAATGCATTAAACAAATACAATGCAATAACGAAAAACATGAATCGGTTATATAACGTCAGCGATAATGTATTTACGTATGTCAATTTAATATTATTATGCATATGAGCTGGTTCGTCGGTATCCCAATATCGATGTATAAGTGATTTGCAAGTAAAATTTGTGTCGGATGCACTGGATATGAAGTGGTATTTCTATACAATTTTATGTGAAAAATTCACGCCTATTTTTCACTTTACGATATACTGTCATAAAAATCCCCACTACTTTTCATGTTGATATTTAAATAAATACTACATTTATACTTTAACTGATTTATTTTGAATTATTTGATAAAAAGTAATATTTATGATAAAATTTCAAAATACATTCGCTTTTTTTCTAATCAATTTAAAAATATATAAAAACCAATTATAGGTGATTTATAACATTAAATAATTTAAAACATCTTGGAAATGTATTTACAATCTGTGTATTTAATATTATTAATGCTCTCACCATTTGTAAAACAATGTGTTATGAATCTTGATGCTTCTGAGCACAGAACTTAAAGAATGCGACATATTATAACTTCACTATCTCGGTTTAAAACTAGCCTCACAAAACCGGCAAATTTCCAACTGGCCAACAGTTCCCTGACTCTGCGAACAATTCATTACTACTTCGAATTTCCTACCACAATGTTTTATAGCATCCATTTTGTTTCATATTATTTTGTATTCACTCGCCACTACGCTTTCGTAAAAAAGATAAAAAATACTTTAATATATATAATGATAAATATCTTTCAATTGAAATCCTAGTAATAATACCTATATATGTAAAATGAGCAACCTAATAAGTAGTTCAATGTTTGTAACCTGACTATCAATGTTGGTTGTACAGCTTTAATATTGGTTTTCAATACAAGGTTATGCTAAGGTTTGAAAATGGTACAATAAAAATAGTACGTAGCAAATTATTGATAAAAAGTTCTGTAAATCTAATATCAGGATAGAAAATACTTAGTATTTATCATTCATCTATGATTTGAGAGTCTTATGACAAAATAGTCTTAAAATAATTATAAAAATTAATTAAGTAAAATGAGAGAAAAGTGTGGCCATTTTAATATAAGATGTTAATAAAAGGAGTTAGTTAGGAGTTTAAACTGTAAATAACATTGCACCAACTCAAAATTGCTTTTGTTACGATTCCTAAAAATAAATTTTTAACTAACACTTATTGAGTTATATTCCATCGAATGCAGTTTGTACATAGTGTGAATAAATTGCTAACAACGCAACGCTAAAACTGTCCTAAAACAGAAACAAAACGCAACATAGTATTTTAGTGCTACTATATTTATCGAATAAATTGATAGAATTTCTCGTGGCTGCACTCGCGTCAAATTAGATTTGGTGATTGAACAACCACGCTTTTAGCACTGACACTACGTTGCAATAAATATTATGTTCTACACTAAGTATTTTAAAGATATACTCTTACAATAACAATTTACTGGTTTCACGCATTTTAATAATTTTATTAATCTTTTAAATTTAATGTTTGTACTCATGTTATTCGGCATTTTTATTTAATATGTATAATATGACAAACTTTAATGATCTGTATAGAAACATGCTTCTAACTTGAATCGTCATGGAAAGACAGTTTATCCAACAATGTTTTTATGACATTTATTTCCATTAGAACCGCGTTCTGTTTGCGTGTACGAACACATTTTATTAATAACACCCCGACTATGAGATAATGTAATTATTTTTCGTGTTCGCCGCCGAGTTCATTAAGCGCTTTTATAAACCTCATAATTAAAAACATGTCTCGTATAATTTTTTATTATAATTATCATAACGAAAATCAGACATTATTATTTAATTAATTATAACATTTTAACTCTTAAAATTAAAACCATTTACATGATGGTGATAATGTAAAGGATTTGTTTATTTTAAATATATTTAGGTTTTTCAGAATTTCATTAAAGATGACTTAAGGGCTATTAGTTCTCTTCGAGGTGGGCTCTGGGCGTGATGAGTCCCGAATCCTAATACTAACCATCAATTTCACACCCCCTACATATTCTTAATATTATAATTTCTTATATTCGACAACTAAAAAAGTAAATAACCAAAGATTAAAAAGAATGAAGACGAAAAATATTACAATGCACATAAGTTTAACATAATAAATCAAGACAAAGTAATCCACCGTGCCTACAAATAGATGAATCAATACGTCAAGTCGGCGTTTTAAGACATCTGGCACACTTTAATTTGCGACCATTGTTATGCCGAATTAATATTCAATTTATTCTATTTCCGTATCAGGGGTTTTAAATCAATATTTGTTGTCTCTTTTCATTACGAAATTCATCAAGCACTTGCTGCTTGGGTCTAAAGGAGGGTCGACAGAGGATATTATATTGAGATAAACAAACCACCTCGAGATGGTTGCGATACGAATAATAGATTTTTCAAAGTGACAATAGATTTTCTTCTTTGATTTTATTTTAACTTAAAAATATTATATTATCGCTTGCCGGATACATTAAACATATAATTTTCTACTATTGATTTTTTTTTCGTTAAATACACTTTGATTTCTAATATTTCTTTATGGTTTCTAATGTTTTCTAATTTCGCAATAGGTGGGTCTCCTATATGGTACAAGAACACCGCCCATGAACAATCGCGCCACAGTCCGCGCAGTTGTGTTGCCGGCTTTTTACACCGCTTAAGCTGCACTTTTAAGGGCCTTCGATACCCTCACTAACTCTGCCAAACACAGTAAAAGTACCACTTCTCGCTGAGTATTTTGTGAACCCATGTTATCATTTCGGACGAGTCGGCCCAATTAGTGCGTCAGCATACGCTCAGCATCATCATGCGTCAGCATGGCTCTCCTACGGGTGACAAATTCAACAGTAAATATAATGAATCGCTTATATAATAATTTTCTTTACTTACATTAATAACGAGTCTTGTATATCGTGATGAAAAACTTATAATGGACAATGAAGTTGCGTAAATCATAGAAATATTGACTTAGTTTTCATGGTTCCGCACATAACACAACTCAGTGATATTCAAGTAACTTCAAAACGGAAAAGATTAAAGAAAAATATCTAATATAGTAGGTTTAGTTTCGGCTGCGACCTCATTTCTTTGGGTTATATTGTTCAAGGTCCACACCACTACATAAGTCAAAGTTAAGTATTTCGTGTTTAGCCATTTAAACACGGAACAATTTTAACTAGAACAAATTGTTTCACGTAGAGCTCGCGTGAGATCGTTGACTTACACGAAACTTATCAAAATATTTAATGTTACATGAAATAATCTTTTACTCAGGCGAGTATCATACAATTAAATTAAACACCACTCGGCTCCGAAGTGATACCACGGGCTCACAGAATACTCAGCATAAAGCGGTACTTGTGCTGTGTTTTCCAGAGTTAGTGAGGATATGGGAGGCTCTTAAGGCTCTTGGGCGGCGGTGTTTTCTTACCATATAAGAGACCCACCTGCTCCGTTGCTATAGAATAAAAAAAAACAGTGACGTTATGAAAAACTATAGTATTAATATTTTAGAAATGAATCTTTGACAACAGATTGCATGTCATTTGATGCAGAATTAAATTTTAAACAATATTATATCAAAT
>DWCF01003378.1:0-19833 GCA_018230265.1 Delias oraia
AAGATCGCAGCGGGTGGGCGTCTTTGGGGGAGGCCTATATCCAGCAGTGGATTTAGATGGGCTGATGATGATGATGAGGTTCTCCACTTATCTAGTTCTCCCTTACCAGGTTTGACTGTATAAGTATTAAGGTTTATTTCGTAATCATATAAAGTAACATACTATTAAGTGTAGGATCTCTGGTGACGTTAAGACATTTTGTGATAATACTATAATCTTGCCATTTAAGTATTTTTGTATGGATAAAGCGTACGCTTGGTTGAATATCATATGTAGATAATGTTACCATTCGTTCCATGACAAATTATTATAGACTTCCACTACTATCGTCTTCCGTTGTATGGGCCCACAATCCTCCAATGAACTCAGAAGAACCGTGCATGAAGAACGAATACGACTTGGAGACCTTTAATAAAAGGGCCGTACACCGGAGTGAAACCACGAGCTCGCAATGTCATACCAAGTCATACCGTTTAAGCTGAGTATAAAGTCAACAACTCCGCTAACTTTCTCAGGGAAACACAGTACAAGTACTGTTTCTCACTGTATCTCCGTATTAACTTGTGTTCAACTCTCACACGGGTAAATTTTTAACTGTTGTCCTTATTGAGACTAATGTATAATCATTGTATGGAAATTGAGCTGAGCCAGGTAGCTAAAGTAAAAGGCAGTTTTTTTTTACTTTTCACTATCAATTTATCAAATTTTTAAGGAGATAGAGTGAGAGAGATCGTCAGATAGAGTGACATTGTATTGACATTACAGTTTGCTTAGTGATTGTTGAAAATAATCGATTATTTGCTAAATTTTTTCTGTCACAGATGGCAATCGTGTCAATGGCAATACACATTGACGTATTCGTATGGAGCGGGTGTCTGAAGTGCCTATGTTTTTAAATGGTATTATTTCAATTGAGTGTGGCTACCTTTATTTTGGTTTAAATAATAATGAATAAAATAATGAAATAATTTATATATAATAATAATAATATATGAATAACTAATCGTCTTAACGTTTTTTATAGTCTCAACTATTTGATTCATGATTGCGATAGCGAGACGTAAGATTGATAGATCTGAATTCAGCAAAGTTTTAAGTTACGACGTTTTTGCACTCATCCGTATTCAATTCGTATTTCGCGTTTACTTACAGTTAAGTCCTATTACACTAAATGATATTTAGGACGTTTACTCTGACGTGGTGGCGTTATGGTACCTATTTGAGCAAAACTATTTAAAAGCTGATATTACGGGGGCTGCAATGTTTTAGATGAAGAAGAGAGTAAAGTGCTCCTTAACTGCCCTAACTGGTGGTACACTACTGAAACACTACTAAATCTTAACGGCAATTAGAGAGTTAATCTACCGAATCTATCTGGTCACTCTAATAATATAACACTATATGCTTTAAATCTGCCCTAAACTAGCGTAAGGGTCTCTGAATATCATTAGTTTATGCCCGAACACTCATATATGTATGACGGCCATATGTGTGAATAAATAAGGACGAAGGGTTGTTGAGCAATTATTTGACCTCAATGATATACCATGATGGATTAATAATTTACACTAGCAAAAGTGTCCATAGGTTTTTAAGAGCTACAGCTGTTAATTCAGAAAGTCAAAGCTGCTCAATGTACCCCATTTGAGATATGATGGGCAAGGGTATTATGGGGCAAGTTGAGCATTAGCTCAACTTGCCCCATACCCTTGCCTGATGTAACTATTCGGATACGGCGAAGTGCATGTCTTTTAGAGGTAAATCTTTCTACTCTGCATATTTAATCGTATTTATAATGCTGTATAACTATAATCATATATTAAAAAGTGCCTTGTATTGTATTTAAGTTAGTATGTAGTTTTGTATGTATCTCAGCACATCGAAGTTTTTGTATAATCTCCACATATCGTAAATATAATTGGAGGTCTGAGTGATAGTAGTAGCCGCAGATTGGTCTGTGTTTGAAATTTACTTCTTTCATATATTTTTTTGTTTATACTATAGTGGACAACATAGCAGTTGCATCTCCTATACAGCCGCGCCACAGTCCGCGCATTGGTTGTGTTGGCGACTTTTTACGCAACTTCAACGTTATTTTCAATATCACATCATCACTCACTCTGCGAAAACTTGAACTATATAAATGCCGTTTCACGGCGAGTATTCTTTGAGCTCGTATCTGATGTATGCGTGGTATCACTTCGGACGAGCCGGCCCAATTTGTGCGTGAGCATAGCTCTCCCACGGGCTCTCCATAAGTTTGCCAAAAATATTTCTATGTCTTTCATTATGTGTTACTCTCAGAGAATGCTCAGCGTGAAATGGTGGTTGTACTTAAAACGGTGCTTTACTGTGTTTCGCTGAGTGAGCATATCGGAGGCCCTTACAAATTCTGCTTAAGCGGCGTAAACAGCCGGCAACACAACCAATACGTGGACTATGGCGCGGTTGTGTATGGACGTCGGTGTACTCTAACCATATTTAAGACCCGCCTGCTCCGCTGTTCGCTATACCATAAAAAACTGTATTCAATGATTGTGGAAGCGTTAATCTCTTACTATCAAGGAGAAGCTTGCCCCACTTTTCCGCTATGTAATAGAAATCTTAATATCTTTTCCAATTCAATACAATATTTTTTCGCAGCGCTTGGTTCGTTGACTTTGAGATAAATTAATGCTATCAACAGTATTTGGTTAGTTATCTCCATGGTTATATTTCGATGTGAGAGTCATAGTAGGAAGTTCTCGTTGCGAGAAATGAGGTTTTCTCCCGCGTCCACACCAACCCTTTAGTGATATTTATACAGTATTAGGTTTGTGATTAGTTTGTGTAATTTTAACACTGTGTGTGATTATGTGATAGTTTTAGTATCCTTTAGATCTCGTTTTGGCATCACTGTGCATTTTTGTATTGCATTTTATTTGCTATATTTTTGTATATCATAAGCATTCTGGGTTATTTAATAAAGTAAATTTAAGTATATCTTTATTTAATTGTGTTTGTACCTGTTGCGTCTTTAAACGTCTTAGTTTTCGAGTTATTTAGATGAATATAGCTTTTAATTACTATTATATGGTTAGAAGAAAGATAAATCTTCTTAGAATATATGTATTTCATATAGATTAATCCTCTAAAGTAGTTATTTACCAATTCACTCAATATATTTGCTACAGATAAAAAAAAATATAGAAAATAGCCGGAGATTGTCTCTTAACATAACGATATTCGTGCCGTGAGCTAAAAAAGAGTTATATATTTGTAAATGGTATTGAAATTTTTTGCAATTTTCTCCAATATTAAACTTACTTATTTTAAATTGTATTAAAGACATTTGCTTAAAGAACGGATTCCTCTGAACTCTCTAACAGTTAATTTCAGAATTTTAAAAAAGTGTTAGTGGAAAAGAATAAAGACATTTTTATGGTATGAAATGATTCAGAAATTAGTGTATTAAAAAAAATAACGACTTGGGGAGCTTTAAAAAAAGGGCTTACCTGTTCCTAAAAGGTCGGCAACCGAACCGTCGGCCCTGCAAGGTCGTGAGGTGGTTGTGTTGCCGGCTTGTTAAGGTCCGATATCCTCACTCACTTAGCGAAACATAGTAGAAGTACCGTCACAAGTAAAACTACCATTTCACGCTGCATATCTTGTGAGCCCGTGGTGTCACTTCGGACGAGCCGGCCCAATTAGTGCGTCAGCATGGCTCTCCCATTGGTGCGCCGGTATTAAGACACTCGCCCGGCCAATTTCAAGCCATTCCAATTTAATTTATAATTTATTCGGACCGGGATGCGAACCCGATATATGGTACACATACAAGACCATTTAGCTACGATGCTCTCAAAATTTTAATGTTTAGTTCAGTCTCTTGTTACTTCGCAGACTTGAGATACAAATCTTTGGAATTTTAGTGAACTTGTTTTTATAAGAATATAGAATTGCCACATCTAGTCTACATTTAGGCATAGGAATAGATATTTAGTAAAGCATTGAATCAAAAGGAATAGACAAAACTTAAGCCAATATGTTAAAAATGATACAGCATTTGGAAAGTACATTTAATTCAAAAAAATTACGACATACTTTTTTTATATGCAATTAAAAGTTTGCCAGGGTCAGCTAATTAAGTAATTAATATGAATCAAATTAAATATTATTAAAACCAGAGAAGTTTACATAACTTTAGTACCATTGATGTCTAATAGATTTTAAAGTAATTAAGCCATCACAAAGACGATAAAGTAAACTTAAAGAGGTTCATCATCATCAGCCTATTAAGTCACTGTTGGGTCTAGGCCTCCCCAAATCAACCCATTGCGATATTGAGCGATCTGGATCCCGCCGCTGCCCCCGCGACCTTTTTGAGATCGTCTTTCAGCCATGGCGGGACGTGCCACTCTGCGTTTTCCGGTACGTGGTCGCCACTCGAGAACCTTTCTTCCCCATCGGTTGTCGGTTCGTCGAGTGATGTGGCCAGCCCATTGCCACTTCAACCTACTAATACGGCAGGCAATGTGGGTTACTTTAGTTCGTCTTCGAATAACCTCATTTCTGATTTTTTTTCTCGCAGCGGGACTCCGAGCATTGCCCTCTCCATAGCTCGCTGAGTGACTCTGAGCTTCTCCATCAGATCCATCATGTGCGACCACTTAAAGAGGTTAAGTTGCATTAATAGAACGTGTACAGATATTTTATCCGTTTATTTAATTTCAGGCGCTGGCGTCATGTCGCTTAAATCCGATGGTGTGTCTGATGGTATGAACATCGTATACACCACACCACTGAACAACGTTCCCGATATTTTCAACATGTTATCCCACAATCAGGGTGTCCCCGAATTGGTGAACATCTTTTGCAATGACGAGACCCTCAATGGACTTTACAATGTAGTACCAACGACACAGGACACATTGGAGGTGTCAACTTGCCAGGAGACCACGGATTTATTCAACGTTATGTCATCAGAGGAAGCGCAAGAAATTTTAAATGTCGTAACATCGACTCACGAAGCGGATATGTTTAATATCGTGTCCAATCCTCAAGATGTTTCCGAAATCTACATCGGCTCTACGCCGTACGATTCGTACAGCTCACTTACATCGCAGGCACCTGAAGTGTATCAATCTATCTCCAATACTCAAATGGTTCCGGAAGCGTATACACAAGTGATCTCTTCATCGCAAGATTTACGACCAGTATCAAATATAACATGCACTATTGATTCACAATCAATAGCAAGGATTCCGACGTTACTCGAAGTACCGAAACTGACAAGCATACACACAAATAAAGACTCAAAGCCTGCTAAAGGGCTAGACAAATCTAGTAAAAGCTGTAGGGCCTCGATTGCGAAGGCAAATGGCGCAACTAAAGAGAGGAAGGCTAAAATTGAGCCACAATTGATTAAGTACTGTACGGATCCAGAGAAAGCGATGAGCCAGCTGATAGAGTTGCACAATGGCAAGCGATTGTTGATTGTGAACGAATATCCATATTACTTCAGACATGTGCTGAAGACGACGCCTTTAAACCGCTGGTGTTGTAATAAGAACTCTTGCAATGCGTACGTGCACACTACACTCAATGATCATACAGTGGTCGCGTTCGGCGGTGAACCGCACAAACATTTGCCGACGAAATTCAAACAGCAAGATGATGGAAAATATATTAAAGTTTAGTACAGGCGTTCCCAAATTGCCCGCCCTAGAAAGTTAAGAGAGGCGTCGTGAATCTATGTTCTATCATTCTTTAAGCACAAATGTTTACGTTTCAGCGAATGAGTACACAGACCACGCGCGCCGCCGCTAACTCAATTTCAATTTGTAGATGTTTCTATTTCTTTTTTTGTATTAATTAATATAATTGTAGCTACATATTTCCGACTGTATTTTTGTCATGATATAAAACTAAGTTTGTCAGTGCGTCGCGGTCTGAAAAAGTTTGGGAACTCCTAGTTTAATTCATCAATGTTTGGGCGTATGCTTTATGCACACATCTGATTCGTAGTAATGTTTGCGGACGAAAACAGTAATGTCTCGACTGTGAAACTCCAAAATTTAGACATCGTTAATAAAATACGACTACGCACGTTGTGGTAATATAATAAGTGGCAATGGGCAGGCCACATTGCACGTAGAGCGGATGACCGATGGGGCCGAAAAGCGTTAGAGTGGAGACCACGGACTGGCAAACGCAGCGAGAGACGTCCACCCACAAGGTGGGCAGACGACCTTATAAAGGTCGCCGGAAGACGCTGGATGCAGGTCGCCTCCGACAGGTATTCATGGAAGTCCAAGGGGAGGCCCAGGTCCAGTCGTGGACGTCTTACGGCTGAAATGATGATGATGATTATGACGCACGTTGTATGGTTAAGATTTTTTCTAAAGCGGGAAAGTTTTTTCTCTCCCTTTTTCATAAAAAATGCTGAAACTAATTGGATGAGTGCACAGAGGCCCTTAACATTATTTCATTCCTAATGAATTTTTTTTCTTATATAATTATATGTTATAGTTGTGTTTTGAACAGTTAAGTTTGTAAATTTACAATTGTTGTCTTTTCAATATGTTTATTTTTCTCATAGTTGATAATTCTATTTGTAGTCTTTAAAAATGGTGTTTCACGATCTCAATGTATTTTTTAACGTGTTAAGTTGTCGCAGTATTAATTATTAGGGAAAAAAATACTTATAAGATAAATTTAATATTTAAGTATAAGCTATATAAAGCAACGGATTTAAATGGGTATACATAGTGTAATGTTATTGTCCTGCTAGTTGGTGTATCTGTATCTACCAGCGGATTCATTTGAAGCAGTATTCGATAGACCAAGTGTATTAAATATTGGGCGAAGCCTTGCAGTACAAATCTGCTCAACCATAGGAAGGCATGGGGATATTCCGCGGACTTTACAATGTCCCGCGTAAGCAAGAATGATTCTAAGTGTTACTACCGGTGGCTACACTGTCATTGTACGTTCATCTAGTCTACCGTCTAGCCATATAATCGTAAGTATATTATAGTAAATAAGAATGTCACCCATATTATGGGATTTCTCTAGTCTTAATTTTTTGAATCTCTTAATGTGATATAAATCGGTATTAAATGGAATAAATGTCTACTTAAATGAATTTCGTTATTTGGTTTTTTATTGTTTAGCCGGTAAGAGTGGAGACGGGTTTCTATGGTGAGAGATTACCGCTGGCCGTGGATATAGATAAGAGATAACCACACGATAATCCCTGCTTTGGTTATGGCCGGCTTTTTATGTCGATTAAGCGGTATAATTTCTTGCGCCTCTGATATACCCGATCATTTAGCGAAGAAGTACTTTTCTACGCTTGTGTATGTGCTCGTTTCATCGGATGACCCGGATCAATTAGTGCGTCAGCATATGCTTCAGCATGGCTCTCCAATGGGTAAGACGGTGTTAAGACACCCGCCTGGCAACTGTCAAGCCCTTCCAAAGATCGAATTAAACTATAATTATTCGGACCGGGAATAAAACAAGATACCTCTCACTTCGTGGTAGAATTAGACTACTTAGCTACGAGGCTCTCAAAAATCTTAAAGTTAATATGAATTTTACATTCTTATAAAGCCTTAAAACAGTACTGTAACTAAAGTAGTTATGAATAAAGTAAGAAGCATTTAAGAAGCCATTGTCCCGTGGATGATAGATTTACGCATAGTGTGCATATTTGACATTTATTTAAATTGTTAAAGCTTCTGATAACCTTTAGTTAGATTTTTCTTTGTAAGTTAAATATTTCTTAACAAAATAAAAAATATTTTCATAGTTTAAGTAAAAAAAGTTTATACTGTTACTTGGATAAGTTTTTATTTCTTTTTATTTTGATTATGTTTTGATGGAAAGGAAAATTAAGATTATTTTTACGTTTTACACACAGCGCTTAAGAAACGTTTAATTTTATAAACAAAGATTGCCGAGAAATGAAAACAATTATAAAATTAAAATAAATAATTTTGATGCTTAAAAGCAATCCGTTTTTCAATGTCTATCTCTTTTTCCTGGCCATAAAGTATTGTTCCCAGTGCATCTTATCTCTACCCTGTACTGAGTATTTTTTACCCTGGTCACTTATAAAACATAGAAGAAAGAAATTGACTGGCCACTTTGCAAACACTTTGAACTTAAAAGTTACCAAACAAAAGTTATATATTTAAGTAAAAGTATTTAAGAATATGCCATGCCGTCGCTTCATATAACATTTTGCCTTAAATGGGTTAAGCAGCTCCGTTGTCCGATATACCATAAAAAATATTTACAAGATAAGTTAATTAGTAAAATCAACTACTACAATGGCTTCCTCTGACATAAGTGTGACGTCACACGTCTCCATTCGATGTGATATAGTCGGTTCGTATGAATCAGTGAAGGTGCTAATGTGAAACTTTGTCCCCAGGCCGCAGTTACCCACTGGTGCTAGGGAGACGCGGCAAGCAAGTATTCTATTACAAAGGATATCCGTTCTATAAGCAAAAGGATTTGAGCAAAGGCGGTGCGAGCAGATGGAGGTGTACTCGGCACAGCCGAGCGAAATGTACAGCCTATTTACATCTTGATGGCCAGCATAGAGTCATTTATGCGCCGACCATTTGTCACACACACAATCCACCGTCTGTGGGCCGGCCGAAGGTTGAAACGTTTTATATGTAAGGATCGGTCGCGGTTCCTCGCAATGACGTCATCAGCATGGTTCTTAATCACGTCATCATGGTAGCTATTTTATCAAAACCACTAGAAACCACAACGGAACGTTTTTTTAAGGTATTTTGTTCCCCGCACCACCACTGTTGAAACAGCTTCCTGCAAAGGTATTTCCAAACCAATGCGACTTGTGGATCTTCAAAGAGAGGGCGTATCTGTTACTTAAAAGCCGACAACGCACTCGCGGCTCTTAGCGTTTGCCACCAGCTCCATAAAAATATTTAAATAAAAAGAAAGTTTTTTTGATTGTTGCATAAGATGACAAGTAGTAAAGATATGTGTGAAATTATAGATACTAGTATTTAAAAAAGACAAACTTTTTGAGAGCCTTGTATCTAAGTGGTCTTATAAGCCAACCACTGAGCGAGGGGTATCGGGTTCGAATCCCGGTCCAGATAGAAATTAATAATTTATTCAGTCTATAGAAGGCTTGACAGTGGCCGGGCGAGTGTCTTAACAGTGTGGCACCCGTGAGGAAGCCGGAAGCATATCCTGACGCACTAATTGAGTCGCCTCGTCCGAAGTGATTGCCCGAGCACATAGAATACCAGCGTGAATCAAATGTACAGTTTTTCGCTGAATGAGTGAAGTTATACGGCCTTGAAAGTGTCCATAGGTGATGGTGATCTCTTACTACATACAAGAACCGATTTCTCCGTTGCCGGCTATATCATAAAAAAATCAATTCAAATATGTTGTAAATTATAATATTATTTCATTATTTTTTTACAATTATTGTAAATAACTTTAGAAGATATAAAATTATTTTTATTTTAATTTTATTATGAATTAGATACATTTTGATGTTATTCTATTTTAATTCCTAAATATTGTTATTTTATATGACTGATTATTATTTTAAATGCTATTAAATATCTAATAAATATACTAATTTTACTGTATGGAATACTGTGATGGACATGAAAAAAATGTCATCGAAATTTGAATAACAATTGTTCTAATATATATGCTTCTAGAATAAGTTATTTAATAATAATACTTATGGATAAGTATTAATGTGTATAAATATAACGAATAATAGCAATAAATATTAATATTTAAACAATTTTTTTTGCTTGGCTTTTATTATATTATAGGGTATTTCGACAAGGACGGGTCGATGTTCCATTCAGCGAATACACGGTGTTGTCGAATGTTCATTTAGTTTGAGATCTTGGGTCAATTGGATCTTGTACGGGTGCAGGTCCAAGTCCCGAAGCAAAATTCTACAATTTGAAGGCTACGAAAGGCCGAGTTCTTGTGCACGGCGAGAAATTGACTGCCTTGGAGTCTCACAAACACTTACGTACAGCGGTGATTTTCTCGGCCGATCTGGCGTTCCTTTGACGTAAAGGTAATTGATTGCTTGCATTAATGAATAAATAATAAAACTTGCCATGGTGATTTGGCATCAGTTACTGTATAAGGAAAAACAGATTTGGCAGATTCCGCCAAAACACAATGGCCACCACAGATTATTAACATTGACACGCTCTTTTTGAAGGACCCTATGGAGGGTATCTGGCGTTTCTCGATGGTAGGTGACCAGTCACCACTAAACAGTCAGCAGATCCGTTAAGTTACACCGCTTGAGCGTCGTAAAAAGCCGGCAATACAGCAAACGAGGATTCTTGAGCGGTTGTGACACCTGTCAGGTTCGTCGTCTGATATATAAAAAAATAGGACATCTTTCATCTTTTATTCTTTACAATTCTACAATATAATACCAGTAGATATTCGTAAAATTATAACCAAATGTTGGGAATTACCAAAAACGTAATGACATAATTATATATATATATATATACATTCTGTTTTGAATGTTAAACTCACAAGTGATCATATAAATATACAAAGAGAAAGAAATAATTATCTAACTATAACTACCTATATGAATATATTAAATATAATAGTTCTACTGTATTTTGCTGAGTGTGTGAAAATATCGCAGGCCCTTAAAAATAGATAAAAGCCGACAACACAACCAATGGCGAGCTGGTTTTGCGCATTGGTTGTGTTGCCGGCTTTTATCTATTTTTAAGGCTATTTGTAAGGGCCTCCAAAATCCTCACTCACTCAACGAAACACAGTATAAGCACCGTTTAAAGTACAACTACCATTTCACGCTGAGTATTCTGTGAGCCCGTGGTATCACTTCGGATGAGCAGGCCCAATTAGTGCGTCAGCACGTCTCTCCCGCAGTTGAAATGTATTCGCCGCAGTGGCAAATATTCACTGTAGACCGCTGACAAAGTTCGCCCGAATGTTAATCACGATGTGCGGCGCCAGGCGTAAGAGAAAAGTAAAACAAATATTATCCGCATATGCTTCAGAACGACTCTCTCACGTGTGACCACCTGGATTACTTTGGGAATCATGCTCTAACGAAAGGCAATTTTTCATTTGTAGGTGAAATCATAACCATGATATCCACGAAGCGATTCTTCTACCACGCAGGAAATACGTTCGTTAGGCAGAAGCGTCTCAGCAGTGGTCTTTACAGGTGGAGGTGCACTCAAGCGACGTATTTGAAGTGCAGGGCCAGCCTGCATCTGGATCAAAACCTGAAAATTAAAAAAGCCGTAACTATAGGTCATAACCACGAGATGATAGAATCTTAAAAAGTCGGCAAAGGGAAGTATGCGAAGTCTAGTCCTGGTTAAAACCGATTCCTAGATAAAAAATAAATAAAATAAATAATTGCTAAATTTATTTACAACTTTTTCGTGGCGAAATGATGATATAAAAATTAGAAAATTAATAAAACTAAACCTAAAAATTTATTAATTGTAGATTATTATATCAAATAATTTGTATTTATATTTTCTTCTGGGATTGCTCAGTTAACAATAGGTTTTAATAAATAAATACAATTAAAAAATTACATATAATTTCAATTAGTTTTAAGTGAATAGTTTTCACATCTATCGGCATTACCCATGATTGCCTTTTTTATGCTATAAAGGACAACGGAACAGGTGGGTCTCCTATATGGTAAGAGAACACCGCCATCCGGTAAGAGATGGTAAGAGAACCGCGCTACAGTTCACGCATTGATTATGTTGTCGGCTTTTTACGGCAGTTCATCGGCAATTTTAAGAGCCACCGATATCCTCACTCACTCAGTGAAACACAATAAAAGAGTACAAGTATCGTTTCACATAGAGTATTCTGTGAGCCCACGGTTGTTATATGCTTCAAGATGGCTCTCCCACTGGTGCGGCAGTAACATAATTATGTTATGACCTATATTATGTTTAGTGTCTCTGGATGTCGTGTATTAAGGCCTTTAAGTTATAATTTATACCACTGAAGGGTTGTATAAAGCCGGCAACGCCCTCGACCTCTTACCTTACCACATAGGAGAACCAACTCTTCTGTTCCCACGAACGTCAACTGTACAATGCCAAGTATTTTTCTATTAACTGCTTATAGTATAACTTATTTAATAGTAATAAATATTGATAATTATAAATTTGTATAAAATTAATAAATAATAGAAATAAATATTAAAATATAAACAATTTTTTATGCTCGGGCGTTTCTCAAAAATAGGCGACCCGTTAAGTTACACCGCTTAAGAGGCGAAAAAAGCCGGCAACACATCAACCGAGGCTTGTGACGCGGTTGTTTATTGTAGGAATGATGTTTTACCTTAGAGAAAAACCAAGGGCGGTGGTGTTCTCCCTCCAATTTAATAAGAGAACACCGCCGCCCATGGGTTGTCCATGTCCCGTCACAGTTCGTATTTTGGATATGTGCCGACTTTTATGCATTTATACGGCCTCTGATATCCTCATTAACATTAGCTTAACTATTGCAATTTTTCGCAGGTAAAATAATTACAATGGCTTCGGGTAGACGATACGTATATTATAAGGGCTGGACGTATAGTATGCTGCCCCGTGGTCGATGCAGGTGTACCGGCCAAAGCGACTCTCGAAGGTGCAACTCTTACGTAAAGCTGGACGAATATGACTGTGTAGTATTCGCGTCATCCACGGAACACAATCACAATAGGCCGGTACTCCAAGAGGTTGCCGGTATATACCATAAGTTATTCTTGAGAAAGAAGCGGAGTTAAATGTATGAACTCTTATAAGGAACCGTTCAAATGGTACGTTATGCAATATTTGAGGCGATTTTACCTCCCATCCCAAGTAACGCGTCTCTCTAAACAAGACCTATTCGAGAACTTTCCGAACAGGCGGCTTGTGATATATGTCAAAATTACGTATTTCAAGTGTAGTTGTTTACTTATGAAATAAAAAATATTTTCATCTTGACTGTGGCTTGATTGTTTGAACATAAAAATGAGTAATTATAACATAACATGATTTTTTTGATTGGTTCCCGTAATCATGGTCACTCTCACGCCTTCATTGACGCGTATACAGATTGGTTACTGACACAGATAAAGGCCGCGCGCACTCGTACTGTGCAACAACTATAGCATTTTGCCTTACCTCAAAATTAGTGTTGCCCAAATGAAAGACTTAGCCAGCCTTGGTCTTGCGCCAAATACACCGGGTCTTGGTCTTGGTCTTTGTATTGCACTCCCAGTCTTGGTCTTGGTGTTGCAGAAAGAGTCATGCATGTCTTGCAATTACCTATTAGACAATTGCTATATATTAAAGTCTACTTCAGATCTTAGAAAAACCTATGTCTGATAGTTTTTTGTGCCATCTTGAACAAGTATTGTGGTTTTATACAACACATTAAAATATAAGCTCAGAATGTGATATTTAATTGTGTCTCTGAAAATAAATTTATTTTATTTATTGAGATGGTGCATGGAGGGCGAAGAGCAGAAGTCTTTTCTATGGAAAGAGAACACCGCTAATTGACAACGTGTGCGCCACAATACGCGCTTTGGTTGTGCTGTCGGCTTTTCATGCCTGTAATGTGCTGTAATTTCAAGCCACTCGAATATCCTTATTTTGCGAAATTCAGTACAAGTCACGTTTCACGCAGTCTGAGTAAGCACTTGGTAACACTTAGGACGGGCCGACTCAATAATTGCGTCAGCATGGCTCTCCCACTTGTGAAATAAAGAGGTTTTTTTTTCACAGTCTATTTAGACAATATTTTTTTGTTTAAGATTGACGATTATTTACTCCTTGGATGTTTCAGTGAATATATTTATGACGTCTCGCGGGAAGGAGCGATTGATCTACAGTAACTTTTCGTACTACAAACAGAGTCGCACGCGCAATGGTTTCCGGTGGGGTTGCACTAAGAACAGGTGGCATCGGTGCAAGGCCTTCCTGCATTTGGCAGATGATCTAACCATTATAAGGAGCAACATGGAACATACTCATCCGCCGCTCAGCGAGATGAATCGGAAAGATTGAGATGAGAAATGTTTTTAATTAGTCTTGTATAGTTGGATTCCGTTTCGGATGATAAGAGAGCGTTCAAGTATTACGTAATTTGGGAGGGAGAGGGTTTTATGGTGCGTATAAAGCACATCGGAGCTGGTGGATCTCCTATATGCTAAGAAAACACCAAAGCCCACGGACAACGGCGACATAGTACGCGCAGCGGCATTTTTAAGGGCCTCCGACATCCTCAGTAGAAGTACCGTTTTACGCTGATTATTCTGAAAGGCCGCGGTATCATTTCGGCTCACCGGCTCAATTAGTGCGTTAGCATATGCTTCAGCATGGCTTTCTCACGGGTTTCGTAAAACGTGACGTTTCGTTACAAGGACGGCAGTGAGTTTCTATTACAATACCTTACGGTATATCGTTTATTTTTAATAAAATATAAGCAAACGTAAACAAATAAAATAAAAGTATTTGTATACGAGTAAGACTTGGGGACTTTCAAAAAAGGAGTCAGAATCAAAAATTTCGTTACGTAATGCTGGAACATTTATGGTTAAAAATGACAATCCTCGCTTTGGTTGCGTTGCTGGCTTTTTGGGCCAACGGTCATCAAGTTATATCGTTTGAGTGTTGTGCGGTTGCCCATACTCAGTCAGTCGATCTCAGAAGTGTGATGAATCTAGTCAGCTTTAAAAGTTCTAGTCACTTTATTTGTATATAGAATGATTTGTAAATATTGCCACTGTGTAAATATTACGGCATAGGTTTTAGGTAGATGTGATTTTCATTTCGCACAGAGCGTTATTCAAAAGAAGTAATTGTTGTCAATATATAACAGACTTTAAGGGCATTTGTGCCCTCGTCGTGTCTGATTAGTACCTGTCAGAATTTTTACGCATTTTTTTATACAGCGGATCATAGGTAAGAGATCATCGCCGCCCGTTGACAACCAACCAAAAGCTTTACCGGCTTACGCGAGCAGTTTTGAGGGCCTCCGTTGTCAATCACAAATACTGTTTCACGCTGGTATGTGAGGCCTTGGTTTGACTTCGGACGAGCTAGACCAACAGTACATCAGCATATACTCCAGTGTGGCCCTCACACGTATAAAAACAACCGATGTCGCCGCCATGCCACCATGCCTGGACAAAATTACTAATGCTAATTGTATCCGGAGGGGTTGTCTTTTGTTTTTGATGCATTCTTGTTAATATCAGAGTTTTATTTTATTTACAGATAAAGTTAATTCATAAAAATGTAATTTAACTTTTATATACATTAAAGACATATTTGTTTGTGTAGCAAAGTCATTCAAGAGCGTTTGTATACAATTAGCAGCCATTATTATTAAAAACTCTAACTACATACATAACAGTGATGGCTGCCTTGCTAGATATACGCTTGTTTCGCGGCATTTATTACTCATACAAATTGGGTATTTATGAGTGTGTAAACGCTCTGAGATTTGTATAATATAAAGAAAAATGGTTTTCATACAAACTTCGCTGCAGTCTTAGTGTTTTGTCTCGTTTTAACAACAACAAATTCACATCAGTTAGAATAAGACATCATGTTTAAAATTTTAAGGATATTTTTAAATTTTTGTCTCGTTTTTTTCAACAGCACAATGTATAGGTCAGCGTGAGAGAGAGATAATATTAAAGACAAAGTAAGGTGTTATAAGATACGAGTACCTACAATTGTAAATGGTCAATTTAAAATCAAAGTTTATTCATATATATAGTCAAACCTGGATAAAAGAATGAATGAAGAGTTGGAGGCAGCTCAATCTCATTCTCGCTTAATAGACGTGTCTCCCTAACCCGAGTTTCTCGCTAATGCAATAGGCCGTACGGCCCTTACAGCTTAACGCTTACTCTGAGGAGAGCCACATGCTCTCCGAGAACTTGTTTTTGCCGCGACAGGCGCGCAAAGCCGTCTCCTGCGATAGACGAACTTCGACTTGGGCCGTCTAAAGGGCCGGATATCTGCACTCACCTCCGTTCAGTCGCTTGAGTATTTATTTTGTCCTTTAAGAAGGCTATGAGCTTCTTGTTGACTTGCATGCTGAGACCTTCCGGATCGTGTAACTAGAGACGGTCTATCTATATATCTAAGAGACGGAAATTTAACTAATTCGTTTGACCCTCTTTGGGTCGAATAAAATCCTGAATTGAAATATGCAAGACGCTGTGACTCGCGATAACCGATAGCTTTCGACCGCTTTTCTATCGGAGTTTCGCACTCCGAGAGGGCGTTGTTGATACGCCACTTTGGGCGTACTAACTACAACAAGTACGTACAAGTCACAGGAAGTGCGAATGTAGTTAATATATAATATGGTAAAATTATATATTATATAAATAAAGCTCGACAGTCGCTCATAGAGAGAGGTAAAGATAATTATCTGTCTCATTTACGGAGGTTCATGAAGGAAACGATCCTCTCTGCCAGAAAAGAATGGGCCCTGGCTCCTACTCTCACATATAGAGTTTTCTCACTTACCCAGGTTTGACTGTATTTACATACAACTGAAGAGAATCGATGAATCGATTCTTATTCTTATTTTGAGATTCTGCCTGTTTTGCCCGCATTTTCTATATAGTATAGAAAGATAAAACAATTATTTGTTGATTCCGATACAGGAATCTGTTGGGATTTTTTTTTTTTTTGGTGAATCTCGTATCAAACAGATGTAATAAACTATTCCAATTCAATGTGTTTTATTTATATTGATTGTTTTATATTACATCAGGTAAGGATGAGGTGGGACTTTATAGTAAGTGGTCGCCGCCATCCATGAAGAATCGCGCCAGAATCCGCGCAGTTATCCAAAGCCGCGGTGTTCTTACGATACAGCAGACCCATCTGTTCCGTTATCTGATATACAGTAAAATAAAACCCAATTATATGGACGCTTTATTTTATATAAGACACGCAAAACAGATACACACAATTTTATATACAAACAATATGTAAGGACAAAGTTAGCATATGTTGCAGCATGGCTCTCCCACGGTTTCGTCTGATTAACTTGCACTTACCAAAAATGTGTATCACGTGATATACCGCTATTCACGACCCAAGCGAATGGGGACGAAGCGCTCAGCCGCGTGCGTTCGGAGTTTGGAACAAACCGAGCGCTTCCGATTTAGAAACCTCTTTTGTTTTTGTAATTATGAACTACATTTTTATTGTTCGATATTGTACAGGTAAGTTAGGTTTACAGTTGGGTTGTACGGATATGGTAAATAATAAATAAAGTAGTAAAAAATAATATATAAATAAATAATAAATAATATAGTAAATAATAATAAATTTATTTAATAATAAATATTAAATAAATTTTAGATTATGTAAGGGCAGTACATCTTTCATGGAGCACAATATACTATTACAATAAAATACCAGTGGATATTAGTATACCTGAAAGAAAGTGTAGAATTATCATTCAAGTATGGCTAATAAAGAAAGCATACTTTAAAAGTTATCTTAATGACAAAGATACGAAAACCAAAAACAAAGTGTAAGTTTCTTGACACTTCTCTACCAACAAAACACCATTTTGCGTGACTTTTTTATATCGGACAACGCCGCCCATGGACAACCGCGCCACAGTCCGCGTATTGGTTGGGTTAATGGTTTTTACACCAATTAAGTGGAATTTAAGCGCCTCCGATATCCTCACTCAATCTGCGAAACACAGTACATACAAGTACAGTTTCACGCTGAATATTCTGTGAGCAAGTGCTATCACTTCGGTGGAGCGGGCCCAATTAATGCGGTAGCATATGCTTCAGCATGGCACACCCACGGGTGACTGTAATTATTTTCAAAAATTGACCTTCAATTAGCTTGTGGGATAGAATAAATGTTGCCGACTAGGAATTTTCTCCAATAAAAGTACCGCTCACTGTTTGAATTAACATTACCAATCGTTTATTTTACTTTGGACCGATCACGCACATAAAGTTTTACAATAAGTTTTAATACAATGTACTAAAGATATTATCGTAGTTGATTGATGTTTGCCGCCCACTTAAGTTGTGCCATAACATTATATACCGTTATGTAATATTATATAATATTTAATTATAATGTTTGCAATTAAAATAAACGATTGGTATCTACATGAACTTTACGGATTAAACAATTAAAGCAACTAAAAAGGTTATTTGATAATATTTTTATTTATTAAGAATCGTCTGTTATGTCGGTACAATGTCGTCACTAACCCAATTACATAAATAAAGTAACTTAAAGATCCGGTAATGTTTTTAAAACAATGCATTAATCAAATATGAAGTAGATCGATAAAAAATTGTTAAGAAATAAAACTGTTTGTTATAGGAAATCTATTAGATAAAGCAGTTCCTTACTATTTGATTAAGCACTCGGCTTGTCAAAAGTAAAATAAATGATTGGAAACATAGTTTAACAGCAGTGAAACGTGCAGCCACGTAGGTCGTAAGCGGGAGATTTGCCAGTAAGATAACTGTAACTTACCTCGTGTGTACCATATGCCATCATATGAATGAAAATATTTAAGCATAACTCTAAAAATGTTTCTTTTCTTACAGTGTACTTTTGTAAGAGAGCGAACGGGACTACGATGCTGCTATACAACGGATTTCTGTTCGGTAAGCATCTTACTACTAGGAATGGAAAATCACGGTTTAGGTGCTCAAGAAATTCCCTTCAATGTAGGGCAAATGTTTACGTCTCCGAAGAAGGAAGAGTGATAAGAGCGAATCTAGCGCATAACCATTCACCCCCTAGATATATTTTAAGAGGAGACACCATTTTCATTATAAATGAGTTTAAAAAGTTCACGCGAGACTACGTAAAAATGGAGGTCCACAATTGTAAGTGGACCCCCACTTAAAATTAACAACTAAAACTATTGAAGCAAAATTTTGTTTCAATAGTTAAGAATTAAAATGTTGATTTGCCTTCTATCAATCCTATCATATAATAGAAATAAACATATATTATTGTAAGAAGCTCAGCGATAGTTATTTACATAAACTTGCATATTCCATGCACGTAAAGAAATGACGTAAACACTTACATGACGTAAAAATTTGTTTACGTCATTACCCACCTGCTCCGTTGTCCGCCATACTATAAAAAACATTAAACAAAAGACTGAGAACCATTGTATTAAATTAATGCTAATTATATATTTTTATCTAAAAGTAATGTGATTTTATTCAATAGCTATGATTCAGTCTGTTTGTCTCGAATTAATTTATGTTTTATCTTTAGAATTACATTTGTATGTCAATAAATCAGTTGTAATTGTATTTGGTCTTTGGATGGGCTTGCTAAAAGCGGTGAATGTCTTAACAATGTATATGTCCCGTGAGAGAGCCATGCTGTAGCATGTCCGGATGCATACATTGGGCTGGCTCATTCTGACCTACAACATGGGCGCAGAGAGTGCCAGCTTGAAATAGAACTTGTTTTATTTTTGAGTTCTTTATGTCTTTAATTTTTTTTATTTATTAACGAAGTTTACAAATATATTTACCATAGCAAGTACATAGTTAAGTCCAGCATTCAAATCTTACTGCAGAGAACTAATCAAGATGCTTTCGCTTATAGTGCGCTTCTGTAAGAAGCTCAACGGGACTGAGATGCTGCTGTTCAACGGATTTACGTTCTATAAACAGAGGATGACGGGCGATGGGAAAGTGAGGTTCAGGTGCTCGAAAGTGGCCTCTCTTAAGTGTAGGGCATATGTTTACGTCACAGGAGATGGAAGAGTGTCCAA
>DWCF01003379.1:0-19829 GCA_018230265.1 Delias oraia
GTTTATTGAGGCTAAAGTATAAATTAAATTTATTTTGTAGTAAACGAAATAGCGTGAAATTTAATTATTTCTACTTTAGTTAGTTTAGTTTATTATAATTTTTAATAAATTGGACTTCGTTCATGTTAATAGATGAGCATAGACCTTATATAACTAATATTATATTGAGTTTAGGCCTAGATTCTATGAATGTGTTTGTGATGTATATTTGAAATACATGCGACTTTTTGAAATTAATCTAAATATAATATTTTTAAGGAATAGACTAGAAAGTAGAGATAATAAAGATACAGATTTTGCAGCCGAGGGAGAGGCATGCCATTTGCTAACGCATTAATTGGGCCAGCTTATTTAAAAATATATTAATAGTTTATCGTTTTATTTGTCTCATCAATCCTTCATACAGCATCCTAGAATTTTTTCATAGAATCGATGAATATTTTCAGTTTGAATGCTGCGGTGTTAGTGGTCCAGGGGATTACAGTGCAACGAGACATGTACCATTCTCCTGCTGCGGCCAGGGGCCTCTGGACTCCATTCAGAAGCCATACACATCGGACTGCACCACTCTGTATCAAAGAGGTTGTGGGAATCTCCTGCATGAATACGCGAAACAGCAATTGGTCCTCGTTGCCATGGTAGCACTTATAGCATCTGTAATTCAGGTACGTTTTTCAGCTTTTTGCTGATTTATGTCAAACATTGAATAAATAGAATAATGTGAAAACTGCTTGGTATCAAAACAAATGAGGTTATTAAAATTACATTAAAATAAATGAAAAAGTTCATTAGAATTTTAATGTAATTTCTTCAATTCTCCCATTTACGTAACAATCGCTTAGAATTAGTCGAATAGAAAATAATTAATTTAATTTAAATATTGAAATATTACAAAACTATTTCTTCCATAATATATTATTTTAATTTAGTACATAAAAATTGCAATATGTATTTATATGATATACAAATGTAGTTTAGTTTACTGCCTCACCTTACTAACCAGCACTTCACAATAAACAGCTTTAAAGTTTTGAATCTGTTTATAATAATTAATTGAAAAAGATTCTTTAGATTACCAGAAGAGATAGTTACTGTGTACAAATACGTCCATAAGATTTGACTTAGATTTGATAATCCTTCCATACAAATTGAAATCATTATTGGAAATAAACATCGTCGAAGATAAAAAGGATTTTTTATCTTAAATAGAAATATCCTTATCACAACGGTTATAAGGCAATATCCTTAATTTAATAATTGAGTTCTTAGAGAGAAAAAACCCGTGAATCATAATAATTGACGACATCATGATTATTTATATATTGCATATGTCATCGCATGTTACAGTGACGTGACCTATAGTTATTATTACTGAGTGCGTCTGATCGATTTACTAGTAAGGACATGCAAGGTGAATTACATTGTTTTTGAACCAAGGCTTTATATTTTAATGTTAATGGCTTTCCTCACCTTTCGTGCTGCATTGTTATTCGTAAAACTCTAGGGAATATTAGGGTTTATATATTTTTATATATATTATTTTCACCCATGGGAGAGTGATGCAGAAGCATATGCTGACGCACTAATTGGGCCGGCTCGTCCGAAGTGATAACATGGGCTCACAGAATATTCAGCGTGAAACAGTAGTTGCATCGGTTTTCGCAGAGTGGGTGAGGATATCGGAGGCCCTTAAAGTGCCGCGGACTGAAGCGCGGTTGTCCATGGGCGGTGGCGTTCTCTAACCATATAGGAGGCCCACCTGCTCTATATGTTGTTCTCTATACCATAAAAAAGTTATGTTTCTGTGTAGTCATGGTTTACTATGGTAATACATATGTATTTCTATGGTATTACAGTATATGAACATTTGAAACAAACTATGAAAAAAGTAAAGATAATTTTAATACTTGAATTGCAATGTTGCAGTCATATCTATAGCTTAATCATACAGATGCTTTTACTGCGGCATCTAGCAGATGTTTACGTATGATAAGTTATAATTCGTATATAACGTTTTAATGCGTAATTTCTGTACCTAATTACAGTTTTATTTTTTTCTATAGCGACTAACGGAGCAGGTGGGTCTCCTATATGCTAAGAGAACATCGCCGCCCATGAACAACTTTGCCACATTCCGCGCATGGTTGTGTTGTCGGCTGTTTACGCCGCTGAAGCGGCATTTTTAAAGGACTCCGATATCCTCACTCACTCTGCACAACACAGTACCGTTTCACGCTAAGTATTCTGTGAGCCCGTGGTATCACTTCTGACGAGCCAGCCCAATAAGTGCGTCAGCATATGCTTCAGCATGGCTCTCCCACGGGTGATATGATATGTCAAACAGAGTGATATTTCGTTACAAACTTTTGAATTTAATGAATATCAAATTTACATCTGCTTCTACTGTGTTTCGCTGAGTGAGTGTCCTCACTAAGGGCCTACGATAAGGATATCGTAGGCCCTTAAAAATGCCACTCAAATGGCGTAAAAAGCCAGCAACACAAACAATGTGTGGACTGTGGGACGGTTGTCTATGGGCAGCGGAGTTCTCTTACCGTACAGGAGACCCACCTGCACCGTTGTCCGCTATGCCATACAAAATAATAATAATAACATTTTTATTTACAAACACAAGTTTAAAAAAAAATATAGTTAAACTCGTTTTAATCCTAAAGTTGTGTAGTGATACGACGTGCACGCAATCATGGACCTCAATTGTTTTGAAATAAATATTTACCGCCACGAGAGCCATTTTATTGGAGCCATTGCCTCTATGCAAGATAACAAAGTTCGCGCAGTTCAAAGTACTTTTGATTTAAAACGTAATTTGGCCGGGTTTTGTCTTCTATATAAACAGTAAGGCCTATAATTTAGAGATTAATCAAATTCGTTGTCATATTAATACGAAAATTGTAAGTAATATTAATGAAAACCTTTTTTTTAAAGAAATAATTCATAAAATTAAGATCTACGTACATAATTTTGAAATTGTATCTGAACTAATGATTCAAATTACAATTTTAGACACAGTTTATGATAATTTTATTATCATTCTAGATAAATTACATGGTTTGTCTTCATCTGTATTTGGTTGTTACTTGTTAGTCTGTGCCTACGTTGTATGATTGATGACGTAAGAAAGCGTTGTTAGAATCTTGACTGAACGACCTTGAATGTTAACGCTAAATTAAGCAAACACTAATTCCGGCCACTATTTTGTATTACCTTGGAACGAGATATAACTAAGCATTACCAATTATAAAAAATCTCGAAGATATTGTTAAGGTTCAATTTTGATGTAACAAACCTTTTACTTAAGATATAATACACAAATTTAATTTTGTGCTTTGTATCTTTATTGTGTGTATAATACGATTTTAACCAGGTTCTCTATTAGACTTTATGTTCTTAGTGCTGCATAGTACGTAACGTTCATTGAACGTAATTTATGAGCGTAAATATTCAGATATCCTTTGTTAATTACAGATAATACACAACATCCTTAAAATATTCATTCAGTTATTTTCACTTTTCGATTATGTTGCCATTTGCATATTTCCCAATTGCATATTATGAGCTAGTAATCGTGACGTAATGTTCAAAGTGAGCTCACTCTCCATACACAGCTGTGGTCTCAACCATCTTGGCTTGAGTTACGTTAATTCTCGAAGTGACTCAAGGTTATGCCTACAACATTCAAACGCCTTTATTTCTATTTACGCAGAATATTGTAGTTGTTAGGGCACACATCTTGTAATGTTTTTTTTTCATTATTACTAGTAGGCCTGTTTCTCCGGCGTCGAACTTTCCGGGCCATTGTATCGAAGCTAGTGTGTTCTGTTTTATTATTATATTTAAATTACATTTTCTTTTTTCAAAATGAATTAAAAATTAAATTGCTATTTGATATTAACTATATGCCTTATTTTTTATTATGTTTAATTAGATAAACATTAAGAATTAATGAGGAGTATTAAGTTAAACATATAATTTTCTAAGTATATGTTTAAGTATAAAATAATTTAATTTAAACGTATGCTTAATTAAGTTCACTTTTTTATGAAATTATAACAACTATGTATGTATAACAATAATATTATGATATGTAACACAGAGTATTGAAATGCATTATACACACTTGTAACCAATCTGCATTTACAAAAATAATGTAAAAATATATATTTTTAGATATTTAAAAAAATGCTGGTAATATTGAGCATTTTATTTAAAGTATATTAAATATTTTATGCAATACAGATTAATTTGCAAATATGAATTTTAATACGATTAGAATGCCAATTAAGATTTAATTCAGACCAAGGATAGTAATTGTACACGAAACGGTAAATTAATGACAAATGGATATGAAGGCAAGCGGACAAAAACTAATGTAAGAACTGAGTTACACAAAATCACATTCTCATCCATGGGAGTAATTTCACATTCCACTAATTGAGCCGGATCATCCGATAACAGATCACTCAGGAAATAGTAGTTGTACTAGAGGATATCGGACGCCCTTAAAAATCCGGCAACACAACCAATGCGTGGACTATGGCACGGTTGTCCATGGGCGGTGGTATTCTCTTACCACATAGGAGATCCACATGCACCGTTGTCTACTATACCATAAAAAAATTATGACTGTATAAAAATATTTTAAAACAATGTGTATATTATTTGATAAATCTTATATAGATAAATCTGCTTTAATGTGCTAATCATTTATAATTAAACGTTATAATTTATTCAAGCGATGCAGCCAAAGATAATAATAGATGCATATTTAATTTAAAGTTTAAAGATTACAAAATAATCTGTCATTTAGTAGGTTCCTTCCATTTTTATTTCTTAATTACAAAACTAAAACTACTAATATTATAGACGTGTAAGATTGTATGTATGGATGGATGTTTCTTACTCTTTCACGCAAAAATTACAGAATGGACTTTGATAGAAATTTACAATAATTTAGCTCATATTTTCCAAAATATGACGGTAAATGTGATTCGGTAGGTGGCGTACCATGTAGGAAAACGTTTCCCGTGTCCAGTAGTATGATTATATTAGCTGTACCTACATATTTTTCCCATAAGGCTGTGTTAAAACAATAATAGTAAGTATTACAATATGAGGATGTGGTTGAATGATCATTAGGTATTTGCTACGAGCACCTGCGTGGGAGCAAATTAACCTCAGTGATTACGCTTTCTGTCTTACTCATAACCAGTCCAATAGACCGAGATAGAGATAAATGTGATGTTTAAATTGAAGAGTTCTCCTTCGCAGGGGAAACGAGGTCACACTGATCCTGCTATGATATAGATAATGTGCTGTTATGTAATGTGTCTATACATATTTTAATAATGCAAACACGAATGCATGATTAAGAATAAATTTTTATACGGTATAGCGGACAACGGAGTAGTTGGCAGGCAGGAACTGTCCATGGATAAGCGCGCCACAGTCCGCGCATAGTTTGCGTAACTGGCGTTTTACGCTAACTTAGTGGTATTTTTAAGAGTCTCCGATGTCCTCACTCACTTGCTGAAACACAGTAAAACCACCGTTTCTAATACAAATATCATTTCACGCTAAGTATTCTGTTAGCCCGCGTTTAATATTTAAATCTTGACCGGTACTTACGCACATGAACAGCAAATAGGGAAATTTCATGTCGACTTGGCCAAATGTTTAAAAATATGCTGCCTAATAATAGTTTTAAGGTTCAAATTCCTTTCTTTTTCAAAATAAACCGGTCTTTTGAAGATGTTCTCCCGGAAATCTGACCTTTGTCTAGATGCCAGTGGATTGTTTTGTTGCCATGAGTGTTCAAATACAATATAATAAAATGTTGCCGATTGAATGCAACGATTTCGTCTCGGTAAATGAAAGTAACGAGATGATTCATTTTCAGTATTCATACTGATAATTTTCTTCCTCAAACATTTTCCATTATGTATAAAGTATTTATGTACATGCATCATGTGATATTTTTATTGCATTTTATCTACTGTTATAAATAGCGATGTAGAAAATTTGCAATGGCAATATAATGCTATTCAAAACGTCAGATGTTTTGAAGCTAAGCAATAAAATAAAATACGTTTATTCAAAGCAGAACAATCATTGGACAATAACTGATTCTTGATTATTTTACTTAGGTTTCCATTTTTTATTATTCTATAGTCGACAACGAAGTTGGTGGGTTATCCTAAATGGTAAAAGAACGCCGCCGCCCATGAACAACCGCGCATTGTACCAAATTGAAGTCTGGTGCGCATTTCACAGTATGTTCATATATACTATTTAGTTATGACACAAGAAGATTTTGTTCAAGTGGAACTTCGACTATAATTTTTGTACTTATATGCTTTGTTCTTTTATTATACACAACACTTCCTTATCCTTAACTTGTAATACAAAGTACAATGTTGAAATAAGCGACTATATGACTCATGGCTCTTAATTATTAGAACAATAGCCTCTTAGAATCGTTTGATTGTATACAAGGAACAATCCACACTGTACTTTTAAGTTTTAACCGCTCATAATAAATTAAATATATTTTGTTTGTTATACGTACGTACGAACCTTCATAATAGTAGTACATACACCATGAATAAATTTAGTTTTGCGTGACGTACTTATTATTTGGAGATTCTTAACCGATTATGGTCGAAACAAGATAGGAACACCATGTTATGGTAAAAATATTTACAAATATATAAAACGTTCTAGCCCTGGTCAGTATTATAAAACAGTAGGTGTTAAAAAAAACGATTCACTGTATGAACAAAGATGCAATCGTTATAATATGTTGTGTAAATATTTCAATATGAATCCGCATGTTTATCCTATATACATTTGTGTAAAACTGTCGATCTGTTAACCTTTTACGTCTATAACTGAATCGACTTAAAAAATATATATAAATATAGCAAACACAGACGGAGAAATGTATCTATTATTATATGATTATAGAACGAATTAAGATTGCAGTTAAAAATTCCAAAATATAACAGTCTGGATTCAAGAATATCTATAAAATACAAATAAAATAAAATACTTATATTGCATACCATTAAATAAACTTTAACAGCAACACACCCGAAGCTCCGCAAGGGTTACGGGTGTCCATGGGCAGAGGATCCTGCTCATTTGCCACAATTTCCATATAAAAAACTATGAGGCCGTCCATTTATCGTGTAAAGTTTGAAAAAGGAAAGAGGTAAACCTTCATCCCTTTTACAACAACAAAAATATCACTAGGGCGAGGCGGGGTTTAGTCAGATATCACGTTTATTTATTTTTCGCCAAAGGTCATTAATTACAGAATACAATAAGATTTTACTTTATATTTTTTTTATGGAATAGCAGAGAACGGAGCAGGTAAGTCTCCTATATGGTAATAATACACCGCCGCCCATGGACAATCCGCGTATTGATTGTTTTGGATTCTTATGCCATCTAAAACGTTTTTGTAAGGGCCTCAGATATCCCCACTTAGCGAAACACAATAGAAGCACCGTTTCAAGTACAACTACCATTTCACGCTGAGTATTCTGTGAGGCCGTATTTACTTCTGTCGAGCCGGACCAATTAGTGAGTCCACATAGTATCCTTTATCATGCCTCTCCCACAAGTGCGACAGTATTAAAACACTCGTCCAGCCACTGTCAAGCCCTTCCAGAGACCGAATAAATTATAAATTAAATTATAATTGTCCGCACCGGGATTCCAACCCGATACCTTTCGCTTCATGGTAGTTTTATTAAACCACTTAGCTACGAGGCTCTCCTGTATTTAAAAATAATATTAAAATTATAAGATTCCGTGTATGAATTAAAAATACACGTGATATTGGATGGGGAAGAGGGTTGTCTTAAATATCACCACATATCACGAAGAGGGGTTAAAAAATGCTATATAAATTATCAGATGGTTAATAGACGCAGACTATACAACACGCTAAATATCAGCTAAACTCTTCCTTTGTTTCAGAGTACCGGTATTTTCTGCACGTTCTTCTTGGCTCAGGCCATCAGGGAAAAACGTCGTGCGTCAATACGAAACTCAACAAGTGCCCGCGAGACTACATTTGCAGCACCCGATGATTCTCTTTTATCCTCCCCTACTGCTCCTGCACAGACCTTGCCAAAATATTAAATTAGTAAATGTTTATTTTAATTTACTCTGTGTCTGTCGTTATCGAAAAAAATGGAACAACGGACAACATTATTGCGTTAACATGACGAATACGACCTTCAGATGACCGAGGACGATTTGTATTTTAAAATGTCGTTGATAATTTCAATCCCCACATAGAATATTGGTTAAGCAGATTTTACAGACAGAGAATGACAGAGAGCTAATGTATTGTAAATTGGTCACGTATGATGATTCAGCTGTGATAGCAGTTATATATTTAGGTACAATAATAGTACTAATTACTCATCAAATTTGATTGTTAGAAATTTCGCTTTTTAGTTTTTAATAGTGACAATGTAATAAAAATACGATGTGGAAGAAATACATTTAAAAAAAAAGAGCGTAATACATATTCCTTAAAAGCAGCCAACGCAACCGTGGCTCTGCAAGAGCTATGGGTGTCCATGGCTGGACGACCGCGTACCTTAGGTGAGCCTCCTACTCGTTTGACACCGTTCTTATAAAAAAAATTAACTAAAAGAAAAAAAAACACTTTCTTTAAATGATTATAATCTGTCCACCTAGTGTTTTTAACTTGAAGATGTTCCTTAATGGTAATAAATGTCTACCTACATAATATATTATTATGACAATGAACGACATATCTATGCCAAATTTTGCAAATAATATTCCCGTCTATACACTTAACGATTTAAGATACATTTATAGAAAAATTTATATAATATAAAATAATTATAAGTTGACAATGTTAGATTTATAAAGTAACATTTTTAATTTTTATACTACTTAGTTGATATAAGAACTGCTTGGTTGTGTTTCGTTTCGAAATGAATGTTTATATAAAAATAAATGTGTAAAGGCTATTTTGCTATCCTAATATGTCTACACCAATCCACATTTAAAACTTATTGAAAAAATCAATTGAAAAGAGTTTATTTTTGAAGAGAAAGTTTATTTTTGAATGTCAAATATAGAACAGTAAAAGCAAGTTCTTACAAATAAAAATACATCACTATAATGGTTGCTATGAAGTACCTTGTACAGGTAATAGAGTTACTACAGACTTTCTACAATGAATCAAGTTATAATATGGTATTAGTTACTGATCCCAGTTTTTACTAGAAAGTGAAATGATAACGTTTTGAAAGTTTGTACTATATACCTTACAACTAGTTGTTGTGTTTGCTGTATGTATTAATAAAAGATGTCTGTTAAAAATATGTAATAATGTAGAGAGTTGGTTTTGTACGACAGGATATAATGTTTTTAACTACTACCTATTAACTAAATTACATATAATATGCTCAAAGTCCGTTAATATTGGTATCAAATATAAGCCTGCAAACAAAACTTTCGTTAGGCAAAGGATATTTATCCTCTTAGTTTTATCGTAAACACCAGCAAACTCTATATTTTTGTCTAAGCAATTACGAATATTGCATCCCGAAAGATTCTTTGTCTAGATAAAAGAAGGAAAAACAGTAGAGGTGCCTTTATTCATAAGTGCAAGCGAGATGATAAATAGATTGAATGAGGGGGGTCACGAATCACGATTCATGTCTTTTAGGGGCGCGGGAGAGGGAGGAAAGCTGTGAGCCGTCGCCATCGCGATCACAGACTCTCGCTTTTTTTAGTGTTACCATCCTAGCAAACTCCACATTGAAACAGGTAATATTTTTACCAATAAATAATACATTGTTTATATTTCCCTATTAAATATTATAATCGTAAATATTATATTTTAAGGTAAAGTATTATATATATATATATTATTATATATATTCAAGTAAAGTATATAAAAAAAACCATACAAACCGTCCTCTTTATATGTACAAAAAATTCAGGCTAATTAAATTTAAACGTATTTATTAAAATGGATTTACTTTTCTTACGCTATGAAACAAATACATGTATAAGCATATACAAAAGTTAGTAAAATACTTAGCAGAAATATTTATAAAATTATATTTATTATTGCTCTCTACGAGTTTAGTATAGCGGTCGGCTAGTAAAACTTTTGTAGGTGGCAACTCTGGTAGATTTATTTTCAAATTTCATTTTGGTTTTAGTCTCGCTTGTTACGTCGTAGTATAAACGTGTGTCCTTGTGTCGATAAACAAAATCGTGTGTGACCAAATTGTGTAGTTTTGGTGTTGGACGTGTTATCAAAATGGGGTGTGGAACAAGTTTTGTAAAGTATGCGCTGTTCTTTTTCAACCTGATTGTTGCGGTAAGTTTGTGTAACATCTTTATAAAGGGCGGGAGAACCGGTTTCACTATGCTTTAGATGGTTGTGAATCATGGTCAGCCAACAGTGAAACCCATGAGTACGTGGCCCTTTGGTATCTAACCATTAGTAGGTGTAATATTTGTTCTAGTTGCTAGCTACGCATAAATTTTTTTGTTAATACATATTATTAATTGTAGAAGTAATTATCTATATAATTGAAGTCACTATTAAATTCTTATAATGAGTTATAAATTATTCTAATAATGATTCAATTTTATTGAGACACAGCTGGAGCCTTAAAAATCAAAAACTCTCTAACAAGAGGGCTACTATGAACACATAGTAAGTTATAAATAATTTGTCGTTGTTAAAAGACAAAGAACCTTTTAACCTCTGTAGTTTGTAGTTTTATTTGTACGTTTCGAAATAATGTTTAAAGTAACAATTGTCCCCTGTCAATTAATACTTTACTATATTCCGCAATAAATTCAATTTTCAATTACATTCTACGTTATTACTTAAATTACGAAACAAATTAAATGTGCTTGTTATAACTACCAGTTACATGTTATAATTTATCCAAATAACACGTTCATTTAATGTGTAGATAATACAACTGAGAGAGTAGACGTAGATGGGATGAGTTTATAGGTAGGTTTATAGGTACAAACGAGATCTGTCGTCTCATCAAACTTAAAATTACTAATTTTTGTCACTTCATACACATTTTTGTCATTTTGTCCCATCTAACTTCGATTGCGCCAAAAACTGTTCAAAATTTGCCTAGAATAATTTAATTATCTTGGTGTATAGTATTTAAAATTATCCTCTTTTAAAAATGATAAAATAATTAACTTTATGGAAGCCACAAATTTAAAAATCCATGAGGAAAAAAGAGAACCTCTGTTGAATTTTTTTAACAAAACGTATATAATGTTGTGTATTTTAAAGTTATAACATTAGGTCTGAATATTTATTATTAACCATATCAATTTCAAGCCAATAGATGAATATTATTAAGTAAGGATAATTGCGGATCAGCTAATGTTCATTATGTTCTGCGTTTCTGATTCAACAATGATTAATTCAGACCCCAGTTTAGGTGAATACCTAACGTAATGTGCCATCGTCATTGGTACGTGTTAATGGATTTTTCAAATCATAGTTATCTAAATAATAGCTTATTTGAAAACGTGACTTTATGTAATATTTTTGATATAATATGCCTGATCTTATAACATATTTAATTTGAGCGTGATTTAATATCGAAATAGAATTATTTTATCAATATTCATGTCTTATCTATTTTTTATAATAAAAGATCAGACTCCTCATTAAAAAGTAAAAACATGTATTAATTATTCATACGTCCAACCATAATTTTTTTTAGTAGATTTACTCAGGTCGGAATATTTAAAATAGCTTTCATATTCGCCTCGAAAAATTTCCATCATCTGTGCGTGACTTACACCCTTCATCAACAGGTGCACTTCAGGGGAATTATTAATGACACATCGTATTATTGTAGCATAGCTTATGGTCCTTTTAGGAAAAACCTTTGTACAAAATCCTTGTACTGAATCACGTATATGATGCTTTCCTTGAAAAAGTTCCTTGACCTAATTGAAAATACTTATGCTTTTGCTTGCCCTGTATTGGGTGTCGAATCTCAGTTATCCAAGAGTCAATCATGTTTTTGTGCTCGTTTCGCTTTGAGCCAATTTGAAAATACTATAGTTAATATATATTTTTTAAATGGCTATTATCGTTCAAATCCAAATTTCAATTTTATGTGTCCTTGGTCTATGTTTTTTGTACCTTTCAATAGCCAGCAAGTGGCGTATCTGTAAAGATTTTAGTTTAAATCTAACAATGAATCCATTATTTTTGGTGCATATTCATGCTATGTCCATGTTAGTTTACACAAAAGTTCGCTTCCATTTTGAAATCTAAAAGGTATTTATGTTTAAAAACAAAAGATTACATTCCCAGCAAATAGCCGATATTTTCTTAACTTTTTCGTTTCTTTATTTTTTTTATAAAAACTGTGGCAAACGTGCATCAGGTTCTCCTAGGGCAAGCGGTTGTCCGCCCATGGACACGCCTAGCCCTTCCAAGAGCCTCGGGTGCGTTGCGGGCTTTTAAGGCATATATACTTTAATTATAAAAATATTTAAATTTAATAGTCTTGAAGAGGGCTGTCGATATAACACTTTAATTTCATAAACTCTGAGGAGCTATAACGATATAAAAGATGAAGGCTAAATATACCTATTATAAACGATTTTTTGGACGTTCTGTAATTGTGCATATTACTAAAAATATGAATATGAATATTACTTATACGTAAACTACAGACTCATATAATTCTGTGACCTTCACAATAGTAAACTTCTTATAAAACCAGTAGAACGTATTTTCAATTTTGTTTACGACAAGAAACGCTCAAAAGCAATTGTAGCTCAAGATAAGGTTTTATGTCTACACTGACCTACTATTGCAAATTAAAGCTTACTCAGAAGTAAATTATGTTTGTTGCTCTTTTCTTAGTTATTTTGCCCTTGACGTAATTTCCTCTTTCCACAAGTGGCACTCATTTACAATTTTTACCCATTCGCCATCTGTATTGTTTCTTGCATTCATAGCGTGATGGTTCTGATTACATCAGATTTTTTTTGGACTATTTTATGGTTGTAATATAATATAAATACAACCTTTTAATTTTTTTTATTAATATTTCTGACAACTTAATCAGTTCAAGTTAGTCTCGCATTGAATCAGAATTATAGATATTTTGCAATTATTTTCTTAGCTAAATTGGTAGATTAACATTTCATTGGTAGATAAACAAACTAGTTCCTATAAGGGATACAAATTACTCACCTGTTATCTCAATTCAAACAGTAATAAACCAGCGGATGTTTGCTTCGGTAACTAATTCAAATTCACGTCAAGATCGGGTACTTTTTGTATGACATCATCCTCCAAGTTATAAGTCGCCGAGTTGGCGCCAATTTTACGGCTGTGTTACATTCATTTAGCAAGGAATTTAGAGCCCCACGGTCTTAAATTCCAATATGATGTTATAGTCTTAAAAAGATGACCTTATTGATGATAGAATTTTAGTTATTGTCGTTATTTAGCACTAAGTATCAAAGTTATTAAACAGCGTAAATAATATTTTATATTTGCCTGTTTTCACTATCTGGCTTGCCAAGTCTAAAATATGCAAATTGAATTATAATATATTTTTTCTTACGTGATTCATGTGCAAAGGATGTCCGATGTATTGAAGGTTATTTTTTTGATAATTATTTAATAATAAAACAAAGTAACTTTTTTATATAAAGTACAGCGGATAACGGAGCAAGTGGGTCTCCTATATGGTATGAGAACACCGCCGCCCATGGACAACCGCGCCACACTCATTCGCGTATTGGTGGTTATGCCGACTTTTTGCGCCACTTAAGCAGTATTTTTAAGGCGGTAAGCCTCCGATATCCTCACTCACTCTGAGAAACACAGTACAAGTACCGTTTCACGCTGAGTATTCTGTAAGCCCCTGGTATCACTTCGGACGAGCCGACTCAATTAGTACGTCATCATATCCTTTAGCATGGCTCTCCCACTGCAAAAACACAATAATGTATCAGCAGGACTCATTTGTGTAATGATATTTACCAAAAGTATTTCAAAAACCATTTACCACGGCTATGGTTCTTATATAATAAAATTTTTTTTGTATATTAATTATAAATTTGTAGCATATTTTCATTATTGCAATGTTCCCAGTTTATTTGTGTTTCGTTTACTGATTTATAACTCAGTTTCAAATCGATTTGCATATTGGGCACAAATAAAAGAAATTGATTCGCCAGTTTTTTAAAATTTGTTTTCTTTTAAAATTTGTTATCAATTAAGCATTCTTATGAATAATTGCGCGTGAAAAATCTCTGCATAAAATTGGGTTCGCTTACTCAATTGACCGATTGGCAACACATGGGTACAGTTATGTAACGCTCTTAAATGTTGTAAAAACACCTGCGTAACAAGAAACATTGGCAGACTTGTTCCAAAATAATACGGATTGATAGCTTCAGATATTTGATTCAAACATGACTAAAATTTTGACCGAAACATTTCTAGATTGGTACCGATTGGCAGGATAAGTTTGGCATACGAGGGAAATTCAAAATATATTTGTAATATATATGTATATGTGTGATAACAGTTAATTTATTTTTATCTTTGTTGTTAGCGGAAAAAATTAATAAATTAATTTAGTTTTAAGTTTAGTTTAGTAATAAGATAACTATTTTGTCAGTTAATAATTATAGTATAATACGTTCTTTTTTGTTATAATTAAAACTGAAAAGTTATTCATTTTTTTAACATTATCCTAATGCGTATCAAGGAACTAAAGTACTAGCCATATATCTAGTATTGAACCACTGTCATCAAATATCATGTCAAATCATTAAGTGAATAATAAAGTTTAATTATATCATTTGAGAAGGTTAAGAATGATAGAAGCTTCATTTAATTGTCGTACTATTAAAAAGAATATCGGAGGCCCTTAAAAGTGCCGCTTAAATGGCATAAAAAGCCGGCAACGGAAATAATGCGAGGACTGTGGCGCGGTTGTCCATGAGCAGCGGTGTTCCCTTACCATATAGAAGACCCACTTGCTTCGTTGTCTGCTATGATATAAAAAAGAACCAATATTAATGATAGTTACTTCTTAGTCATTTAAGTTATAAGTGATTATGTATTAGGGTAGATCATCCATTTGCAACTGAAAACAATTTATTTATTACATATTGTTACATAAAAGCAGTATCTGATTTAACTACACAATATCAACTTTAACATTGAATCATGTGGGTTGAGAATTGGGGAGTGTTCCATGCCAGAGATGAAGTCACCAAAGCAATAGGTAGCGACTTACTGGCGCCATGTCTACTTCCATCCCTCTGAAAGGGTTTATTACATACTAGATGTGCCCACAGCTTCGGCTACGTAGTATAATTAAGTTTTAGCAAATATTTTTGTTTAGAATAGTATATTTTAAATTAAAAATTGCATTTTTGAAACGACATACTAACTTAATTCAGTAATAGACTTGGTTTTAATTTAATAAGATTAAAATATAAGATATATATACATATATACAGATGCTACTTATTACCAATATTATTATGTAACATTTATTCAGGAAGTTACGCCTTATTTGTAACTGTCACGTATACAGACAATATGCACATAATTTATACCTTATACTGGTATAGAATTATAACTATATTATATATTTTTTGTTATATGATGATGCTGGGCTGATGATGTCGTACATGTATCCTCTCTTAATTTTTCCTTTTAAGACTCAGTTATTAAGGGTAATTTATTGGTGTGAAGCCTGAAAATTAAATAAATTAACATACGAGATGACCATTGCTATACAGTAAAGTTGCTTAGACCTACTAAAACAACTCAGCTGTTTAAAGATACTTAACACAATCATTAAAAATCACATTTAAAGATTGTTCCAGTTCATCGGTTTTAATTTTGCGATCCATTTAAAGAAATTTCTTACCTAAATTTTGTCATGTGTGAATAATAAATAAATAATAGAAAAGATTGTTGCAATATGTGAAAAAGTCGCCTATAATTTTTGGTAATTTTATAATTTTCTGTGTTAAATTAAATTTGAGGTGTCGACAAGCTAAAACAATCGATGATAGGTGTTCAATTCTGATTTATATAATATTTCAAATAAATGTTCACATTAGTTGGGCATTTCTGATGAAACTGAATAGTAGGTTATCAAAGCGATGCCGACTTTTTTCTTTTGTTCCACTATTACGTCGCTATCCTTGGATTCGCTGGATGAACGAGGTATCCAATGATGTGCTTTTTTTAATTTAGGTCTCCTATATGGTAAGACAACACCGCTGCCCATGAACAATTGCGCCACATTCCTCGTATTGGTTATGTTGCCGGCTTTTTACGCCGCTTAATCGGCATTTTTTAAGGGCCTCCGATACCCTAACTCACTTTGCCAATCACAGTAGAAGTACCGTTTCACACTGAGTTTTCTGTGAGCCAGTGGTATCACTCCTGATGAGCCCGCCCAATCAGTGCGTCAACATATGCTTCAGCGTGGCTCTCCCACGGGTGGGTGATTGTAGTTTTTCAACCTGATTTTGCATTGTTTGCTGTTAGTAATAGCGTTGGTACTTTGCCGATGAAAGAAACTTACTATTCGATGCATAACTAACGTAGAGACCCTTCGCGTATTGTCAAACGGACAATGAACTTGTGCGCGTCCATCAACATCAACGTTTAATGAGAATTCTTACGTTGCAGTACGTGTTTCCACTTGAATACACTCCCTTCTAAGACTTGGAAGACTTTTTTACATACTTTGTTCATAGGAGTGTAATAATTATGTTTTAGAGAGCTTATATCAATGAAAACCACATATATAAGGCCATGTCCACGTAAATACAATATAGTTTTCGCCTCAAAGAGTAGAAAAATATCTCGAAGAAATTATTTTTTGAGCCAGTGATAAATGAATTTTCCCATAATCTGTAGAGATGGTGATGGTACAGCTTAAACCACAGAATAAAACAGCCGTTTTTTTTATTTTTTGTACATGCGTTTTGTCGCGAATTCTATTGGGTAGTTGTAACAATATTTATTTATCACAGGCCTATAGTTACAACTACGCAAAGTTACACGGGTAAAATAACTTACACACTTTAGAGCTTCACTATTTAAAAGGTCAGGTATGTTAGTTTTTATTTTTTGAAAATCGATACATTTTTATCAAATTTCGAGTCCTTCGTGGAATAGTTAATAAACAGTCAAGGTTCAAGCCTTAACTGTTAATAGATATGCGATAATTTATTGATATTGTTCATACATCTGCATGGTTGTAAGATGTTTAAAAGCGAGATTGTCTCGATTCCACTCGCGTAAAGCTCTCATTAAAAAGCCACTCAGGCCAACATCGAGAAGCCATTTCTAAAAAAATAAAGACAATTGTCAATCACGAGTCACCCATCGTATAGTAATTATAAAATTTCGAGTAAATATACATTCTAGTATCATAAATAAATTTATATCAGCTGCTGTAAAACTTATATTGAATCTGTAGAGAGGTAAATTCTGTACATGAAATATATTTACAAAATAAATAGTTATTTTTCAAGGAGTCATTAGAGAACGATACTGAAGCCAATAATGTAATAAGTAATTTTTTTTTGTCTGTCTGAATATTTGTTATAGAAATAAAAACTACTCGACGGATTTTAACGAAACTTGATACTGTTATTTTTCATACGTTTGGGCAGGTTTTAGTATACTTTTCATCGTGCTACAATCAATAGGAGCAGAGCATTGATACGAAATTCGTAATTGCACCCGGTCCAGTCCCGGTCCAAGTCTAGTAGTAATTCATAAGTTAAAATGTTCTTCGCATCCAATTTTCATCATGTAAGTCTATAATTATTTTTTTATAACCTCTGATCAACTAAAGTTCATTAAATTCGTAAACATTCATAGAGTCGCTTTCGCATTTGTAGGAAAGTAGGTATAATTGTAAATGTCGAGAGTAATAAATAAAAATTCCCCTTGAAAACCGCATTTCACAGCTTTCAAGTCGGCAATAAAGCTTGCGTTAAACTGGGATCTCATTAAATCAAGCCCCGTTCTGGATCACATTCGTATGTCTGCTACAAAACTAGGTCGTTAGGAGAGGTGAACGAACTCTGTCATAAAGGTTTTATCGCTGCTACCTGTGACTGACGGCTGCCTTAAAATAATAAACTAATTCATTGGAGAAGAATCATATGAAATTAAAAATAAAATGGCTTTACACATATAATTTACATACTTAAGGACTCTTCAACTTTCAGGTAATTACTGTAAATGTAAATTTACAAATCGTGATTATTTTGTAGATAAATATTTGTCAATTCATATATGCCATTAAATTTAAAATTTAAGTTTTTTTTAACAAAAAAGTGTTTTGAATATTACAATGATGATTAACAATGATAATAGTTTTTGATTTGGGTTACCTATGTACTTAGTATAAACATAATATATAAATGTAACTTCTTGTGAACTTGAGTAATTAAATAAGGAACGACTTTCATCTAAAGTCGTCATCTTAATGTCTAGACTGTAGATCGATATTGATGCCGTCTATCCATTTTTCCCCTCGACAAAGGGTTACAAAAGGTTCTGGTTTACTTGTAACATTTCTTTCTGTTTAAAGTCGATTTTCTTGTGATTAAAATTGAAATTAAAACATAGGTACATTACTCAAATTGAAGTGAACAGCATTAAGCTTATTGAATCTTCTTTATGTTAATACATACCGGTATCTGTTAAATCATATTTTATATTTTAGTCATATACGTTTATATACCTTTGATTTTTCTTATTAATATAATTTTTGTTATTACCTGATAATGCGCAATTGACACGTTGACTGTAGATAAGTATGTTGCTTTGTTTAGTTAGTTTTTGTATCTCTATGGAATCAGCTGCCAGCTGGGGGATATCCAAACCAATACGACTTGGGGGCTTTCAAGAAAAGAGTGTACATATTCCTTAGAGGCCAGCAATGCACTCTGGCTCTGCAACTAGGGGTGTTCATGGGCGAAAGTCCGCTTTCTCTCGGTGAATCTTCTGCTAGTTTTCCACCGTTTCTGTATAATAATAAAAAAATAGCTCTTCAGTTCGTGAACGTTCAATAACTATGTACTCAAACCTAGATTTACAAGTTAACGGATCGTTTATTAGCACTAAAAATTTGGGACAGTGGTGGAGACAGAAAGTTGACCTATAGGTATAAGTGTACTACTTTTAACGAAGTACTACGCAAACAATACATGTGCTGTGTAAAACGTACGTTGTTAGAGAATGCCTTCGGTAAGGAGAAAATTTTCTTTGTCTAAAGCAGCGATGCCCAACCTATTTCATCCACGGACCCCTAACAACTCAAAGACAGTTTTCACGAATCCCCATAATAAAATAAACAGAAAAAAATCAGTACGTATTTATTTTAGTTTATTTTTATTTATATAAGGTCAAGAGATGACCCCACGTTGAGAAACCCACTCTAAAGGATGTGGGTTTCTCTGATGAAGGATGTTGGTATTAAAAATGAATCTTGTGTTTCGATGTTATAGACGGTATCTAGATATTTTAGTGCAATTGTAATCATAAGCAATTACACAGATGAGAGTTAATTTTTAGCGTTGGAATTGACCTTCACTCTCGCAATGACGATTGTGTATTTTTGAGTACAAATCTTTTTTTATAGTAGGTATTCCATCTTTCATATATACGCCTGCTGTGTCTTTGTTTATCATAATTTTGTTTTTAAGCAATAATACTACTGGTGTTCAGTACA
>DWCF01003380.1:0-19829 GCA_018230265.1 Delias oraia
TTTCGTTACATCGAGTTTCAGGTCACAACGAGCCTAAAGAAGTATTCACTTTAACTTTACTTTATGGTTAGTAGGAACGATGGAGCACCTGAATATGGTCTGTGAGGTTGCAGGTGGCGTCGAGTGGCAGCGGGGCGTGCAGGGCGGCGCCGTCGCGCGCGTTCGTCAGTGCGCCCAGCACGAGCCAAGAGGCCACGCGCACTCGCCCCACGCACTCGGCTACCTCACGGGATCTGCGCACCCAAATCCATCAATTAAAACAGACACAGGATAACCTGTGTTTAAAATGTTAAACTGATTTACCAAGCATATTTTGTCGACTCCAAATTTTTATATGATAGCTTATATGGTCGTACCTACGCCGCAGCGCAAGTGCACGAGGCGCGCGCGGAATATCACTCGCTGCGATTAAACTTCAGCTGGACGAAGGTGCTTTCAAGTTAGGGAGAGTTTAGTTCGAGAGAGAACATACTATAGCGTAACTGGTTACATTCAAGACAATGTCTGGAATCTAATTCCGGTACCCGCACTCAACCAAATAACCATTGTATTACTAGGCCTAAGAACTTATTACAATACATTTCAATTTGAAATTATATATTTTTATTTAACATAAATACAAAATGCAGGGCGTTGAAGGTCAAAATCAGTCTACCACCGGTTTCACGCTAAGCCCACTGAGAAGAACCGGCGAAATAAATGATGATGATTCCGAGTGCGTGATTCTCTGATCACTGGTAAAGCCAGTGTATGCTTACTTCTTTTGTTCCGATTATGAATGGCGCTTTTCTTGACGAAGTCATTTATATTTTTTCGAACGTACAAATAATTTTTTGCTCATTTCCTTCTGAATCGATGATACGTTTCATTATTGTCAAAATTGAATAAAAATATTCGACTTTGAGTTACCCGGTCGGCGAAGCAGCTAGTGGCGGCATGAGGTGTCGGCTGGCCTGCCCGCGGTCTTGCTTGCCGCCGCGCTGCTCCAGCGCCAGTTCCATGGCCACGTACTGAGCGATGCCGCCCTTCACGATCGCGCCGAGCGTGTCCTCGTTGAGGCAGATCAGGTTGCGGTTCACTATCGACTTGGACACCGAGCCCTGCCGAATTAGATTTTTATTACCACTTAATACCACACAGCCATTTATAGTTACAGCCTATCAGTGAACAGGCCTAGATTTGAAAATGGGTACATACCGACTTTAATCTAAAACAAAAACCAATACAAATACGTAATATGTACAGACAAACAACAGTTTAAACACATACGATGATGACAAAGATATTTCGAAAATTTCAAAGAAAACTTACAAAAATAGAAAAGCCAGAATTCTGTATATTTTATTTTATTAATATTCGAAGCTATAATCGTGCAAATCTCTCGTTCTCTTTCTTCTACGACACTTTTTTATTTTTCTTTATTATGTGCAGGCTTTATTATCTAACGTCAGAAGGATAAAAGACGGTAATTATGTAAGTGGCAAACAGGAGCTCGAAAAAAAAACTAAATTGTTTAAAACTTATTTAATTAAAGAATACAAATTAATAATATTACAAATTAAAAATTAATTTAGAGACTAATGAATATGATAGAAGTTGGAACACTAGTGATTTATAATTTTCATAAAGGTATATAGATATGTAGGACTGACATCATTCAAAGAATGCAACGCCGCACATAATTGCAGGCACGTGTAACCCGCTGAAACTAGGTAAATGCTTAGCTGACATTCATCATACGCTGACTGTATCTAGCACGTTACCTGCAGGCTGCGATTTCTTATTTCATAAACTTTTGATGGATACGGTCTGAGTAGGCGATCGTACCCAATAATCACCTTGATTTTATTCATGAGATTAGGGTCATGCAGCAGATCGATCATATCTGGCAGGTGCGGGCGCATGCAGTCCACCGGGCCCACACCCAGCTCTCTTGCCTCCTGCCCTCCCGCAAGCAGATCACCTGTTTTCAACTGAGGTGGCAGAAGAAGGGTGCAGCCGTGACCTGGAATTCACAACCAAATAAATTAGAAGTGCGCATTTTCTCAGGATAATAAGGACGAAAAACAAAACCTGAACTTTGTAGTTTTATGAATTTCTAAATGTTTCTTAAAAGTGGATATATGTTTTCGCACATAGATTATGTTTTCATAAATGTATTGCAAAAACGTTGTGAATTTATTTCTTCAAAAAATTCTCTTAGTGAGTCTCTAGTAACTATCTAATATAACTTATTGAATAAAGTATTAGTTTTATTTACATTTATTACACGAGCTATTGAGTTAAAAACTATTTTTTTTATTAACGATGGCAAACGACCAGGAGGCTCACTTAGGGCAATCGGTCCACCGCCCATGGACAAGCCAACCCTTGCAGAGCCGCGGGTGCGTTGCCGGCCTTTGAGGACTATGTACGCTCTATTCTGGAATGTCCTGCATTGTATTTGTTTAGAAATAGCCCTGTTGTCAGCTGATTCCACAGAACGCTCACTCGTGGAATGTGTTGAAACTGTATTCTGCCTCGATGTTCGATGGTGAAAATTATTGTAATACAGTGCAAATGGTGTATGTACCTTGTAAAACAAACTGTATGAGAATAAAGAGATTGTCATCTGGAATCGTAGTCTTGGTTCTCAGAGCCTGCACCAGCTCATAAACAAGCACGCGGCAGAGTAGCAGCTTGTCTCTGTCGCGACCGAAAGCGCGCATGCACGCAGCGCATAGCTCACACAGAAGCGACAGCCGCAACACGAAGTTTTGCACGCCGTAGCTCAGGATCTTGGACATTGGCTCCAAGAGACTCTGGGTACGAAAATTTTTTTTAACTCAGAATTTTAACTAAAGATGCAGTGTTTATAAACGTTTATAAACTACCAGTGAATCGAATGAATCAATTTTGTAAATGTATGTCTTGCTATGATACTTTTAAGCTCAAATACAAACCAAAATACATAGAAGACAATAACACGGAGTAATAGGGAGACTTGAATAAACTAGACCAGGGTAGGCGGAATCAATGGCACGCGACACGATATTTTGGGCACATCGCCGATCAAAAAACGTAAAAAATGGAAGGTGTTTGAGCAAGCGAAAGTACGATTCTTTGTTGGATGAAGTTTATTATAATTTTTTGCCAAATAATCAGAATGTCAAGATTATTTCATTGCATGTTAATGACCTCATCTTTTTATAGTTCATGCATAAAGGTTCGCCCACCCTGGACTAGCAATTGTTGCGTTTCACTAGACTTCCTTCTTTTGGTATCTAACAATTTTTTGGTATCTTTATAATTAATAGGCATAATTTAATTTAATCACAAAACTAAGATGGAAAAGACCTCACCTTATGTTGCGCAGCTGCTGGTATCCGTAAAGCCGCCGCACACAATTTAAGCGGCGGCAGCACATCGTCAAGCTGCGGCAGCTGCAACACCACGCCGCGTATGAGCGTGTCCAGCGCGCTGAGGACGGCGCTGCATGCGCTCGGCGGGCCAAGTGCTTCTGGGGCCAGGCTCTCCAAGTATAGCGCCATATTGCCCATTATCGTTGGAATTTGCTGAAAAATTTGACAAAAAAAAGATTATTCTTGTTTTGTTTCTTCATATTGAAATTCTCACCACCTCCCATGGACAACCGCAGCATAATCTGCGCTTGCCATGTTGGTGACTTTTACCAATGACGTTTATAATTTATGGTCCGCTTATAGGTGACACACCTACATTGTCCGCTATTCAAAAGAAACCGCATAAAAAATTTCAAAACTCCAAAGGCCGAATATATTAAAAATTGATTATAAATTGTAGTTAAACCTAACCCGACCGATCAAGCACGAGGCTTATAATAAAGCAACAGTTGTAACAGCTCTTACGTCGATGGGCAGACTCTTCTTGGAGTTGAGGTGTTCTATGACGAGCTGCAAAGGCCCGGAGGGGTACAGTTCGTTGAAGTCCACGAAAGAGTGCGCCACGCTCTTGAAGAAGGTCTTGCGTTGCTTCTCTGCGAACAGCTAAACTATTCATAATGCTTCTCCATTGACGGTCCAAACTTAAGCGATTAACAAATCAAATTTATTTCAATACTCTTTATAGCTTCAGTAAAAATACGCAACGATTTTACAATGGAATCCCAGAAAACGTGCTATACCATAAAAATGACTTTGAAAACGTGGCATTATACGGTTACCCGGCGTTCGTTGTAGAAAGACTTGCAGGAAGACGTTGTTAGGCGCGAGCTGATGCAGGACGCAGCGCAAGAACTGGTGGGCCACGAAGACGGCGCTTCCCGGGAGGCGGGTGTTTGTCTCCGTTTGCCAGGTGTAGTTGCCCAAGTGCACCACTCTGCGGATTGACAGCTTTGTAAAGTATCGCAAGGCATAAACAGAAAAAACGGCGTAATGAGGCCTATATAGGTAGAAAAGGGTTACAAACATACGGACGTATAGTTATTAGAAATAGGTAGTTTAAAATAATAGTATAGAATAATAATAGGATAGAAGGTAAGTTTTCATTTTTTTTTAAGTATAGCGGACAATGAATGAGTTTTCTATATGTTAAGAGTGTTTCACGCTGAGTATTCTGTGGGCCCGTTGTATTTCGGACAAGTCAGGCCAATTTTGTGCATCAGCATATGCCTTAGCATGGCTCTAGGAAAGACATTGTCTACCTTGTGACCGTGTGCAGGAGCGCAGGCAATATGGGCGCGGCGGCGGCCGGCTCGCGGCGCACAAAAGTCCCGAGTACAATCACGCACAGACCCAGCTCTTCGTCGCTGTATTGCTCCACTGAACCTCCACATTCTGAGCCTAAGCAAAGGCAAATTATATTATGTACTAAGTATTTAATATTTGATGCAAGCGTACCGCCTAATATGTATTGTCAATCGTCAACGTCACTAACCACTAGGAACTATATAACCTACATGCCATAAAAATTCAGTATCCGACTTTGTGTACGAATCCGACTGAAGGTGACGGTTAACGAGTAAACATTAGTGGGTTTAAAGTGTAGAGAAGTAACACAACAGACACACACTTTTACATTTATAAGATTAGTATGGATAAGAGTGCAAAGGTTCTTGAGGCACCTTCGCATACTCTGCGGCCCGGCCCTGGTACTCATGGTAGACGACCGCTGGTATAGACTTGACACTTTACTTGTAGTGTTGATAGAGCTTCGCGGCTGTTATTCCGCGACACTTACACCTATGTTTGAGAATGGCGTCGGGCTTGTAGGGCGTCGTGTACGCGTGCGCGGCGCGCCTGGCCGCACGCCCACTGTCGCTCCACCAACCGCCGCTCAATACTCCGCTCTCTGAAATAGAGTTTTATCCCTTAATCGCTTGCCGGCAACGAAACTGTGGCCTCGCTCGAGTAAAGCTCTCTAAGGTAAGCCAAAACAATAAGATTACCCTATAATGGATAAAAGGACACAGCAACTTCAGGGATAATGACACAACAGACGAATTGGCCAGGAGGTAGATCGGGTGGAACCGGAAGCGATAATTCCGATCAACTTTAAGTAACTGCGTTGTCTTATCAGACAGCGAACCCGGAGGCAACACTTCAGCTACTAGTCTAGTCACAATGAGTGTCGACAAGCGAAACAAGCGTTTCGCTTTAAGCGTCGGCTCTCAAAAAAGTTAATCTATATGAGTAAACCCAAAATACGGACTTTACAGCAGCTCGTGTACTTTTAGACTATTCAAGAGTTGCAGTATACAGGGCACAACACCTTGAAGTCGTCCTCTGAGATCGCCGGTTATCGGAAGAGGCTGCTGAAGTTTCTTGGAGAGCTAGGGCGTCTCTAGTGACACATCACATCACCCTACACTTAAAATAGGCGCTCAGACGTCGAGTTGCGGAAAAGAGCCCGTTTCACCAACGAATGTAAATAGAGTACATTGTAAATTAAAACTTACCCGTGGAGAGTGCGCGCGGCTTGGCGTGGCGCGGCGTGGGCGGCGGCGTGTGCAGCACGGGCGAGTCCAGTTGCGCTACTTGCCGGGCCAGGCGGCGAGGGGAGCTGCAGCACACATATTTGGTGTTACTACGACGGCATTATAAGAGTGGTTGTGGGATCAACTTTTTTCAAGTTTTTATTTTTATTAACCATAACATTGTAACGTCATTGATATAACAATAGCATAAAACACATTTATAAATAACATTGTCAGCTTCTCTCTCACTGGTTATTAAATTATTAAATTATTAAACTATTATTAAATTACGAACAAGTATTTTTTTAATAAATAAGAATAAAAGTATTATTAAACATACTAACCGCGTACTCTCTGAAGATAGGCCTTTAGTGAGGTCATGCGGGCGCGAAGTCGGAGTGGGAGTGGCCTCGTCAGTGCGACTCGAGTCCGTTTGGAGGGATTCTTCTGAAAGCAGTATACACTCAGTGGCGATGTCGGTGTCGATTCAAATTAAATAGCGACCACCATAATTTTAATACTATGAATAAGGATGAAATGCCTAGTTTAAGGGTATCAAAAACAAGTAAAACGACTTTCTTGGGGAACTATGTTAATTTGTTATGTTTAGCTAATTCAAATCGGCGCTTACAGAAAGTAAATTCAAGAATCTTATAAAAAATACTTTAATGAAGAAAGCTTATTATAATGTAAATCAATACATAGAAGACATAGATGCATGGAAACTTTTGCACAAGCACCAACTGGTACCTTTAAAGTAGCAAACATAACTGAACCAACTATTGTAAATTTGGCGATAAAAATGAAACAAAATGAATTTCTTGTTTGTTCTTCTCGTAGACGGATTCCGAACCAATAGTAGCTTAACTATTGTAAATCGACTTGCAAATGGGCCCCTCATCATCAGCCTATCAAGTCCACTGCTGGACATAGGCCTCCCCCAAATGTAATATGTAATGTAATCTAATAATATTTTAAGAGATTTGTTTTTCACCATGTATATGAAGAGCTTCTCTCACGCGATCGACCAGCGCATTGAAAACCGGATACTGCTCTTTGTTTGGCTTTGGTCCTATCGGAAGTAATCTGAAAGTATGTTTCAGGACGTCATAATATATTGTTATAGACTCTATGGTGTTTACTGTTTCATTTAAACAGTAATTGACACTGAGACGTAATATTAAACTCAAATCTTATTTCATTTAAGATATAATCTAATTATGTACTACAAATTGTAATATATGTTAATTTGAAAAAAAAAATAGCACAGTTTCTTGCCGATTATTCTTCGCTAATTTCCTTCTGAATCGTTGTATGTTCATAAGTGCTTTATTGAAGTCAAAATAATTTACTTTGACAACATAAATTGTGAACACCTTAAAAGCTAAAAATAAACAGTTCACGAACTCTCAGATCTGAGAAGAACTATCAAGAACTTAGACGCGTTTTAATTCATTAAACTGCTTGTTTATTCACAGAATACGGTACTTGTACTGTGTTACGCTGAGTGAGTGAGGATATCGGAGGCCCTTAAAAATGCCGCTTAAGTGGTGTAAAAATCCGGCAAGACAAGCAATGCGCGGAGTGTGGCGCGGTTGTGCATGGGCGGCGGTGTTCTCTTATCATATAGGAGACCCACCTGCTCCGTTGTCCGCTATACTATTAAAAATTATATATTAAAACTGGATCTATTAACATTCAAATCTCAAGCATCAATGTAGTCAACAAGTACCCCACTTCTGTTAAGGGATTCAAAATTTTTAGTTTGAAAAAAGTTTTTTACCTCTCTGGAGCGGGAGTCGGCAGGTGGTATGTGTGCGCTAAAGGAGGCAGCGGGACAGAAGCCGGTGCCCATGATACCTCCATCTTTGACAGCGGAGACTCGGGGGACGCGTACGCCACACCTGAAGACATAACAGGTTATATTCTCCAAAATTTCTTTGAAATAATGAATATAAAAATCACACTGAATTTGAGAAAGCATTTCAGGACAGCCAGTTTTTCGATGTTATCCCTCTCACTACCCCGCACGTAGCACGGCCGGTACGGCTGTTGCCCATCGTACGCGTGCAGGTAAAAAATCAATTTTTTCAACCACTTTAAGAGGTTTTTTTTGTTTTCCATTATTTTATTGAACCTTTCGCAACATAAATCAACCATTTCCAGATATTTCTGCTGCTGTTAAGACATGCACAATACTTTTGACTTGTTTTCCGATGTTGCTAGCTCCCGTACATTTTTATAGAATTAAATAATAAATTTGTTACTCACCGGGACTCTTGAGCAATTGAGGATTAACTTGATCGCCGTTAGATGATGGTATCGTGTCTGGAGATGTACTGCTTCCTGCAGCTGAAACCAATTATTAAAAAAACAAAAATAATTAAACAAAAGGATACAGGTTAAAATATTGATATAAGCACATACCGACGATTCTCTTCTGTTTGCCAAGTATTTTAGCACGGGGTGAGGTCTGGTGCAGTTGCTCTGGCCAAATCTCCACTGACTGGCCGCTCATGGGCGTCGATTTGCTATACAATGTTACAATATTATAATTTACCTGTGGATGAGTCAGGCTGAAACTTTTTGTCTTAGATAATACTGATATGAATGCACTCCATTTTACTCAAAATCCACGGCTGAATTTTGGTAAAGTAGAAACTGAAGTCTTATAATTCGTTCGTGGGCTTTGTGTATACTTACAGATTTGAGGAATCGCTGCCGATGGACACAGAGGAACTAGTGGACAGCTGATGCGCAGAACGGGAACTCATGGGTGGCTGTTTACCAAAATTAAAATACAATACAATAATAATAATAAAAGATGTTAAAAAACACTAATATTGGCATCCAAATCACTTATTTTTTTATACCACTGGTGGCAAACGAGCAGGATTCATGGACACCCCCAGCCCCTGCAGACATCATCATATTTTTTAAATAATTTATTAATATAATAATATGGTTTTAAAATATATTATGAGCACATTGACAAATATAAATTGTTATAAATATAATCACCATCTTATTAAGCGTTGGATATGTTATAACTGTTTGCGAGTCCACCTTTGGAGTATCCTCGTAGTGAGATGGCTCGTCGAACGATCCCTGAAAATAACGCATGTTCTTTAGAAATGCCAATTTGTGAGGTCATTATAACGAATAGATATAGATTCAATGAGACTTGTAACAACACGACATTGATCCCTTCCTAGACAGTTTTCCCTCGGCAAGAGGACCTTTGAGCCTTGGCTTCTTCGGAGTGGGCACTTTTGTGTAGAGTTTTTTGCAACTTATTTTCTGTGTTCAGAAGGGAAAACTTCTAAATGGCTTGCCGATGTGTAATTTATTTACTATACTATTTTAGTTTAGCTGTTAGTTTTCCAAGTAAATTAAATAAATATTCCAATTAAATAAATAAATGCGGTACCGGCGCCGTGCTGCCATGCACTGTCGTATCAGACTTGTCGCTGGTCTCGGGGATGGCGATCAGCTCGCTTTCCGACGACTCCTGCTCCACGCTCCACTGCTTGTATCTGCAATATTCTAACAATAGTGGACCCGGTAGAAGTCGTTTACCCCGGTACGCAAGCTACTGGGTCCAATTATAAAAGTTATATTTTAACTATAAATGATGGTTGTACTTGAAACGGTGCTTCTACTGCGTTTCGCTGAGTGAGGATATTGGAGGCTGTTAAAATGCCGGATAAGTGGCGTAAAAAGCCGCCAACGTAAGCAATGCGTGGTTCTCCATGTGCCGCGGTGTTCTCTCACCATATAGGAGACCCCACCTGCTCCCTTGTCCGCTATCCCATAAAAATACATGTTAATTTCACTGTACCTAGATAATCATTCTACAATAGAATTAAAGCTAAAATATACCTGTAAGTAGATTTAATAGGCTAAGACCTCTGTAACCTGATGAAATTGTAATAAATATTGATATGATACATACTTGGCTGGCTCAGAGGGTTCTGACCAGTGCGCGGGAGATTTTTGCAACGTACTCGTTTCTTCCGCCTTCGCTGGTGGTTCGCGAGTCTCAACACACACTATAAAGGATAAAATACGTACGTATCAGTATGTATGTATAATATAAGCTTTTATTTCAATTTACATGGTTTTATAGTCATTAAATGTGCTATGCATGCCTATACAATTTCCACCGCGCGTTTTGAGCACCCTGAATCCTATTGAAGTATACACGTGCAAGCACGCGTCAATCGCGTAGATGAAATCCAAAATCGACTAGCTCTCTGGGATATGGAATATCCCGAGTATAAGAATAAGTTTGTTTAAAAACGTAATCTCATGGCCGTCCATTTTCGAACTGAGTAGCTGAAGTAGCTAACGTCGAGGAACTCCGTGCTAAGCGCGTTGTATGTACGCGACGAACGCGCTCGCGCAACTCCGAACGCCCAGTGCGAGCTCGCACTTACTGGGCGGCGGCAAGCGATGCTGTGGCGGCGGCAGCCTCTTGCAGCGGTGGTGCTGGGCCTCCACGCAGTTAAGAACCACCCGCACCAGCCAGCTGCTCAGCGAACAGATGGTGCCGCTACTGTAGTGGTACTGCAAACAAAAACTGTCTACATTAACACTACTGTTTACATTAAAAGTTATATATTATCAGGTTCTGTCGTAATAAAAATAAATATTATATTCACTTTTTATCTATATAAAAGCCTTACATTAATGAATCCAGCCAATTTATAATTGAAATAATTATATTTAAAGAAATAGCAGTCGTAAATAAAAGATGTCAGAAGAAATATCTCGTGTTCATTACTTCTTATTTTTAGTTAGCAATAAGGGTCTAAAGAATAATTATTACAAGTTCGTGTACGTTTAGGCGGCGTGTTCAATTTGAGTTTTCCAATACCAGATTAAATTATACATATCATTATTTGTCGTTACTGAATGGTGTATGATAAATTCATACTTTAAGTTAAATTTGTTAAATAAAGTACACTGAAGATCACCTTATACAAAATGACCAAGAGCGCCATGAGCCAGTGCCTCCGCACGTGCGGCTGCAGAGCTTCCAGGGAATGGGTGACGGTGGTCACCGATCCTCCCACGCTCGAAGTGCTCACTGACGGCCGACAACAGTACTAAAACCAAATTAACTCTATCGTGTATGATTTATAATTAAAAACATATTCTTAATAAAAAAAAAATATTCGACATTAAGGCTGGTTTGACTGTTACGCGGACAGTCAGTACGGAACGCTCCGCATAGACCAATCCGAATGAAGCTCTTGGGAGCGTTTTATAGTAACGCGGACTGGTTCGTATGGTCATTTTAGTATGTTGCGGAACGCACAAGTCGTGTAAATCGAAATATTGACACGAGTCGAATGATCGATGAAGTTCGTTTGAGGACATGTGGAATCGTGGAATGCCTCTGATCCTTTATACAAAAACAAAGATGCGAGAAATAAAGCTTGGGAGGACGTCGCTGATTAATATTTAAAATAAATATATTATTGTTAATTGTATATAATTATTTAAAACAAGAAAATATAATAGAGCGATAACTGATAACACCCACCGCATTGGATCCATTGCGCGGTAATTAAATTAAATCCATTGCTGTACAGCGAGATGGTCAGGATGACATAAACTCTAAAACGGTATACGGGGACGATCAGTGTGGATCACATTCGCGCTCCGCAATCACGGTCCGCATGCCACTAAAACTAGCCTAAAGTATATTAACAGTATCAAATAACCCGTAAGTATCCCGTTTACGTATAAGTTTCTTTACTTGTAAAAATATAATCTTTATTCAATATCTAAGAAAAAATATTTATAGGCGCTCTGTCATTATTGTTGCAAAAACGAGACAGAATACTAAGAAAATATTTGATTTTATCCAATTTATATGGGATACGGGTTCTATGTTCAGTATGCAAGCCCTAGTTGAATTTTTCAAAATATTTGAATTCTATTGCAATATTTAAGTAAGTTCATACTTGCAGTAAGAGTAACGTAGGCTCGGCAATACTTGCACCCATCAAATAATTCTGGTCCAGCACTTGGGGCAAATTGGCCATAAACGCGTTAAATATAGACGATAATCTGAAAAGATATGTAACAAAGATATTAACGGTATAAAGTTTTTGAGAGCTTCGTAGCTAAGTGGTTTAGTAAGTTTAACATGAAGCGAGAGGCATCGGGTTCTCATGCCGGTCCAGACCGTACGTGAGGATATTGATTGAGTGAGTGAATGATTGAATTGAATGATGATTGAAGAGTTGAATGATTGATATTGATAGATGATTGAGTGAGGATATCGAAGGCCCTTAAAAATTCCGCTTAAGCGTCGTAAACATCCGACAACACAGCCAACGCGCCCACAGTGGCAAACCTGTCGTTGGGCGACGCTGTTCTCTTACCATATAGGAGACCCACCTGCTCCTATAACCGCTACATTATAAAAAATACCTCAAAGTTTGCGGAGAAATTGTGAAGTATTTCTCGATGCAGTTGTAGCCAAGCAGCAGGAACAAGTGTTTCAGAACTAAATCCTGCGTCTTGTTGTTCATTTTCTCATCGGTCGGATGGGCTTGGTCGGATCTACAACGTTTGCAGGGGAGAGGAGCTTAGAACGGACATTCTGCACTTTGTATCAAATCAAAAAGCTTTATCGATTGATTTTCACAATTGATTTAATCAAAACACACATAAGACACTAATATTATTTTATATAAAAACCAACTGTATTTGTTTCTTTGCTAACTTTCTTTTTTACAATAGAAGTTTATTTTTTTAAATCTGTCAACGTACTTCAGATCCGATATTCATTGCGAAGTTGACATTTGATTTTTAATTAAAGTTTACAACTATATTATAATCATTAAAACCATATCAGAAAATTATACCTTTTTACTCTCAGTTGTGGAACGACAAACATTGAGCTTGTAGGGATGAAACTTTTTCCAATTTAATTATATAAGTGATAAAAAAATGCTACAATTATCACCCCACATCTTAAAATAGAGCAAAATTAATTATTGCAAGAGTTATTTCAAACAAAAGTAAAATATTGAGAAAAAGTTAAGTGAAATTAATTCAACGGATAGTGTAAAACTAACCTGGACAAGAACTGCATGAGCAGGAATACCAATAAATTGGTGGTTTCCTTGTCAGCCTCTTCGAGGTCAACCGCTTTGGGCATCAGTGTGGCGGTTGTCTCCTCGCTGGTGCGACCAGACACGGAGTGGATTTCTATAGAACACACTTTAACTAATAAGTATTAATGTACACATTATACGCTGTGCTCCACCAATTCAGCATACAGCATACAGTCAAGCGCTGCCCCACTCTCGCATACATGTATTGTATTTATAATTTCTGTATATTTTTATTCTGCTGTAATAAAACACGTACACTATGAAACATTGAGCTTTAAAGAATATTATGATATGATGGTCTGCCATTAATTTTTTTTAACGAGTGTTTATTTCGAAACTGGTAACCCTAACAACACTTCTGATATGACAGAAAGTTAGTTTTATCATTCCGCTGAACAAAAATAGTTGTGTATATGCTGTTTCACTTTTACGGAAATTGAAAAAAGAGGCAGCGTCAGCTCCGTATGTGGGTTTCTTTAAAAAAAATAAAGAGAAACTGGTACTTTCATTGACAAACCAACGCGTGAACCTAAAAACAGTACACACAACCGAAAATATCGCTGCTGTGAGCGAGAGTTTGCGTGAAACGACATTAACATCAGTGAAGCATCGTTCTCAACAATTGAACATTTCAAAGACACTGCTGAGACGAATTTTGCGTAAAAGTCTTAGTGTGAAGCCGTACAAAGTCCAGTTGGTTCAGGAATTGAAGCCACGAGAGCACCCGTTGCGTTTTCACCTTGCCAGTTGGGCTTGCGACCATCTTGAAAACGAACAAACAAAACTGCCGCATCTGGGGGACGGAAAACCCGCACGAACGACAACGTGCGGGTTTTCCGTTCCCCGGATGAAGCCGATGAATGGAGAAGCCGATGCATCCTTAAAGTGACGGTTTCGTGTGGATTTTGGTCTGGAGGCATTTAAAAAAGACATGCAATTAGAGGCATGTATTTAAAAAGACTGCACCATGGGCGTTGTTGGCCTGCTGCGGCGTCGGCAGGAGCTGGCCCAGCCCGAAGCGAGAAGTCTTGCGCTTGAGTAGTGGCGCCGAATATTGGCGGGAGTAGATTTTCTCGCGTTCTGAAAAACGATACAGTATTCTTTTAACTCGATTGTTTATGTATCAGGAACTCTATAAAAACTTTACCAAATTACCTGAATGTTCTAAGTACCTAAATTTCTGATGACCACATATTTTATTACCGAACGTAATAAACATAACTGATTTTCTAATTGATTAGAACGTTTATCAGTTGTTTACGATATCTGTCGAAGTTATCGGTATTTATTTCCTAAAGTAATTGATATAAAACAATGCTCTCAACATCTTAACTCAACCTTTTGCAAGAAAAAAATTGCATATGCGGACGCACTAGTTGGGCGGCTCGTCCGAAGTGATACCACGGGATCACAGAAAACTCAATGTCCAATTGTAGTAATATTTGAAACGGTGATTCTACTGTTTCGCTGGGTGAGGCTATAGGAGGCCCTTAAAATTTCCGTTTAAAAGGCGTAAAAATCCGGCAACACAACCTATGCACGGAGTGTGGCGCGGTTGGTGATGGGTGGCGGTGTTCTCTTACCATATAGAAGACCCACCTGTTTCGTTGTCCGAGGTGCCATAAAAAAAATTACCAGCTGGTTGTGGTGGCACAGCGGCCGGCGCGCTAATGGTCCGCTTGTAGGGCCACTTGGCGCCAAACGAAGCGGACAGGGAGCGCGCATGGGCGGGCGCCACGTGCGCATGTCCGTGCGTGGCCGGCGAGCGTGCTGCCGCGCTCAACGCCTCGTGCGCGCGACGCACTTTGTACAGAAACCATTCGGAGCTCGTTGAACTGCTCACCAATTCTAAAATGGTAATTTAAAGTTTCATCCATGTGTAGTGTACCTATTTCTGTATTCATTTTATCCGAAAAATATAAAATTACATCGGAAATTGACGGTAAAGTTACGTGCACTCTCATTAAAAAAAAATTGAAAAATGACTTTCCTGGTGCCAACATCAGGGAATTGTTTTAATCATATGACTTAAAACAACCATGTTACTGTCTGTTCTAGCTTACCTCAATTTTGATCTGTCACAATTATTATTAGGATGACAATTATAACAAAGTAATAAACTGATGTAATTAATAATTTTCTGCCTACTATTACCCCCTCCTAACCGTGACCTACCTCCTACCTACCTAATAGCTACCTCCTAATACCCTTTTGTGAGTGATATGTAGCTGTGGCCACTTACCACATCATATCCTTTAAATCAACACGTTCGCGGGGCTCTGCGTGGTCTTGGGGTTTCCAAAACACTTATCATGGGTGGGGAACTTGCTCATTTCTCACCGTTTCCATAAAAATAACTTCAACTACTAATCAGGATCTTAAGGTGCAATTACCTCGCAAGTTGGAGAAATCCACGCTCTTATTGGAGTTGATCTGCGCTTCGAGGAAGAGGGCCTCGAAGCGATTCAAAAAGAACTCCCAGGTGAGTATGCGCCGGTCGCTCAGCGTGTTGTGCAACTGATATATGGACTGGAGGATCATCGGCCTGTCTATGATCACCAGGTCGAATTGGGCCTCGAGGCAGTAAAGCAGGAGCTGAGAAATATATTACAGAAAAACGTATAGATTTTATCGGTTTTCTTTTATTTTTTTATGTTTTAACGGACAATGGAGCAGGTGGGTCTTCTGTAGGGTAAGAGAACACCACCGCCACTTAATCCACTTAAGCGGCATTTTTAACAGCCTCCGATATCCTCAGTTACTCAGCAAAACACGGTAGCACTTTAGCACGGCTCATCCACGGGCTGTTCTTTTAAAAACAGCAATTCGGCACAAGGCAGTATTAGATAGATGTAGCTAAAATCCACTTAAGCACGCAGGTCACAATTTAAAATCAGTCTACTTATTTACGATTACGTGCAAACGGACATACGGACTGCAGTTTCATTAATGTAGTAACATTAGCCCGTATTTATTAAAATATGGGTGAGAATAGCACCTCAATAGCGTTATCATGAATGGTTCCGATGTAGAGCGTCGCCCGTTGAGCCACGTAAACGTTGATATCGTCCATGCTCGCTATGAGATAGCAGAACGCGGTCGCTAGCGCCGTCTGTAGCGGTAGGCTGGACTTTACGGGCGAACCGTCCATGAACCTGTACAACAAAATATTTTTAGCAAAGCGAATAACGGAGCAGGTGGCTCTCCTATATGATAAGAGAACACCGCCGCCCATGTACAACCGCACCACATTCCACGCATTGGTTGTGTTGCCGGCTTTTTACGCCACTCAAGCGGCATTTTTAAGGGTCTCCGATATCCTCACTCACTCATCGAAACAGTACAAGTACCGTTTCAAGTTGAATATTCTGTGAGACAACTAACAATTAACTGTGACAATTAACAAAACATTGTTCAGTTCAGAAATTGTTTGGTTATACTTCTAAATTAGAGATTCTAGATTATAAACTAACCGTATGAGCATAGTGACCCTCTCGACGGCCGTGAACCGCTTCTGCTCATCTTGATGGTGGAAGCTATCCCTCACAAGCGCGCAGAACACGTCTGCCCCACCCGGCAGCGTCACGCAGTGCAGCAGCACCGGCACAGCCACGGAGCAGATATGCGACTGCGCCGCGTCGCAGACGCTCCACAGACTTTAAGTGTATTGAAAACATTTTCCCCATGAGAGAGCCTTGCGGACGCACCAATTGGGGCGTATCTTCTGGAGTTACTAGCGTAAAACATTACAGGCACCGTAAGCTGACGTAGGCAATACATTATACGTTATGAAAAAAAGTTTGTACGTTCAAGAAATTAGCGTTCATGAAAGCATAAAAGCCATCAACGCAACTAAGGTCCAGTAAGTGTACAGACTGCTAACCCTAATTGAGCTCCCTACTCCATTACCACCTCTACCATCTGTGTAATTGTAGAGTGTTCACCACTCACTTGTCAATGAGCAAATTCTCCTGGCACCAAATGAGAAAGCCCTTGTGCTCGGCCAACGCGTCCGTGTTGAGCACGAGCACCTGCAGGCACTGCAGCAGGTAGTACAGCACGTCCGGCCGGCTCGTGTTCTTCAGCTCCTGGCACCAGCAACACAGGCATATAGGATTTTCTTTAGCTACTTTTTTTATTATATAGCGCACAAAGAAACAGGTGGGTCTCCGCCCATACATAACCGAGCTGTAATCTACGATTTACTTGTCTTACTAGTTTCTTAAGCCCCTTAAGCGTTATAAAATGGACTTCCAAATATCCTAACTCACTCAACGAAGCAGTGCAACGTGATATCACTATGCATAAGCAAGGCTATTTTCTTTTATGGACGTGGCAAACGAGCAGGAGGCTCACCTAGGATAAGCGGTCCTCTGCCGATGGACTTCCACAGCCTCCTTGCCTGGCGGCACGCAGATGCGTTGCTGGCCTTTAAGGAATAAGTATGTTCTTTTTTGAAGGCATATACTTCAGCAAGGTTCTTCCGCGGGTCCCAATTCAATTTAGCGAATGGAATAATTTCCATGTCAATATACCTGCAACAACTGGTGTATGTACTGCAACTCTTGCGGCAGCTCATCGATGCAGAAGTGGAACCGTCCGGCCGAAGTCGGCCAGAAGTTGGTGATGTCGTCGTCCGCGGATTCGGTCTCGTGCTCGCCCAACAGGTTCGGCGTCGACACCTGCACGGGCAATTGTTCAATACGATCAGAGTGAAGTAGAAAATTTAAGTTTATAACTCAACCACGAAGTGAGAGGTAGCGGGTTCGAATTCCGGTCCTGACAGTTATAATTTATTCGATCTCTGGAAGGGTTTGACAGTGACGAGTGTCATAATATTGTCGCACCCGTGGGAGACCCATGCTGAAGCATATGCTGATGCAATAATTGGGCCGCCTCGTCCGAAATGATAGCACGAGCTCGCAGAATACTCAGCGTGAAATGGTAATTGTACTTGATACGGTGCTTCTACCGTGTTTCGCTGAATGAGGATATCGGGGGACCCTTAAACTTGCCGCTTAACCGGCGTAAAAGGCCTACAATTCAACCAACGCGCTGACTGTAGCGCGATTCTCCATGGGCGGCGATGTTGTCTTATCATATAAGAGACCTGCTCCATTATCCGTTACACCATAAAAAAGGGAATTTGGTTGACAGCTAGGATTACCCTATATGTGTTACTTATCATCAGATAAAAAATGGAAGATATTGTTTATAGTTTTTCGGGTTTGGCGGATTCATGGGTTGCTGAGGGTTCATAATTGGACCAGAACGGTGTCTGCTAAATCTACTAATAACAGAATTTAAGTAGAGCATTTTAGCAACTCACATTGGCAGTGGCAGTGGCGACATCCGTATCCGTGAGTGTGACAGAGTGAGCGATAGCCACGGGCGGCTGCTCCGCGGGTGGCAGCGAGACGGCCATATCTAACTGTTCCGTTATAGTCTCAACCGTTGCCGTCATGATCTATGGAAATCGTCTCATAACATATGCTTTATGCTTTACTATGGTCATAAAACACACAATAACAAACTTTTATAACTAATTAAAAATAAAAAGGTATTTATGATGTTCATCCAATTGACCTTATTCAACAAAAAAAATTAAAAGCTTAGCTTGAAACCTTCCGTCAGTTAGAAAGATCGTACCTTAATTTCAAAGGCCTGCAACGAACCCGCAGCCCAACTCAAGCTAAGATCATCCATGGGTAGGTTAGATAGACCGTTTATCGTACATGAGACTTCTGATGTTGAAAAAAAATTCTCGAGGGCATGCAATTGTAACAGCAAAAGCGAGACAAAAAATAAAACAACGATCTTAATTGAGCAGCGTTGACATATAATGGTGTAAATACTTTAAAGCACATAAGTTATGTATTGTGAACCTTAGTTCCAAAAACACTACTCATCAAGCCACATCGAGAATGCTAGATACCCAACAACACAAGTATACAAACCATGAGTTATGTAGCAAGGCAATACGGCACTAGTGTTTTGCTGAGGATATCGGAGGCCCTGAAGTTAGGCCGCGTAAACAGCGTAAAATGCCGCCACAATAACCAACGCGCGGATTGTGGCGCGGTGGTCTATGGGCGGCGGTGCTCTCTTACCTTATAGGAGACCCACTTGCTGATTGATATACAGTAAAATTACAATAAAATTTAGAACCAATCCAAAAGCCTCGCTGCCAAACTCTTGGTCGTATTACAGAAGAGATCTATTAGCGAAGCACAAAACAGAAGCAGAAGAGAAGAGAGAAGGGAAATGATGGACATACTTGTGTGTCGCCAGACGACTTAGTGAGAGAGGCATCCGAGCCGACGTCGCTTATTAAAGACAGTTGCATGAAATGAACAAACTATACATCTATTACATTCAGCCCTATTCCTTCTGCGTCATCGCCGTTTTTATATTGACATAAAACACTAATCATTGATTAAAATCCCTCTTACTTATAAAACAGAAACTATACAGTTTAAGATGAGTGTCGCTTAAGAGCGCAATTAGAAATCGGAGCGGTTTCTAGAACATATGTAAACTTTTATGATCTACATTTCAAAACATTGCATAGTCTAAGAAGAGCTATATACACTTTGTCCAATTTAAAATGATAATTGTGACAACTCACCAAATTTACATAGCTGATGTATAATCCATAACGAACCTAATCGATTAACGATTGTGATTCTCAAAATATGGAATCAAAATTTACATAAGCACCATAAATGTTGATTCATTTTATTTGGAAACTGGTTTTCGAT